>JAODUG010022149.1:0-21135 GCA_027564795.1 Aphredoderus sayanus
TATCTATCTATCTATCTATCTATCTATCTATCTATCTGAATGAATAATGCCAAGTCTAAAACACTCGGGCGAAATTGATCACAATCTGTAAGGAACAATGTAAAAACAATATGCGCAGGTCAGTCCAGTCTCTCCGAATAGAGTGCAGTACCTGCACTCTTGTGGAACGATTCTTTGCCTTCCTTCTCTATCAGCCTCCTATCTCATTTTCCTTTTAGAATGAATGAATGAATGAATGAATGAAAGAAAGAAAAAAGACAGCTTCATCTTCGGAAAATGAACGGTATTAGCCTACACGTAATTGACAAAGGCAGAGTGCCAACTACTGTTCAGTTATTCACAGGAATATTGTCATTTTATATCTCTTTTGAAAATATATCAGTATACCTTAAATACAGAGACACCGCCCAGCCCTAGTAGTTGGTACTAACCAAATGTCTTCTTACAGTCGGGCACCGGCTGCACCCCGTCCCTCCTATGCCCCAGTGCCAACCCATGCCCCGCCAGCTGCCGTGGCTGCTCCAGCTGCAGCAACCAGGCAGCCAGGCATGTTTGCCCAGATGGCCACTACAGCTGCAGGTGTGGCAGTGGGCTCTGCTGTGGGGCACACCATTGGTCATGCCATGACTGGAGGCTTTGGCGGAGGTGGAGGGTCAGAGGCTGCCAAGCCTGACGTCACCTATCAGGTAAATAAAGGGATAACCTAAACGTGGTATTGAAATATCTTTTGGGCACACATACCAATCATTGAATAGGTGAAGAGAGACATGCCATTGGTAAGTGACATGTATTTCAGGGATTTGCCAGGCTTCATGCATAGATGACATGTCTTAGACACGAAGTAAGCCAAATACATCTTGACTGTCTACTGTAACTTTGGTCTATATAGCATATCTGTACAAATTGACCTTTCAATGTATTGCATATAGTCATCTGGAAGTACAGACAATAAAGTATTGAGAGCCAATTTGCCAGATACATAAATGCCTTGTTCCTGTTAGGAGCCCTACCAGAGCCAGCCTATGTACCCTCAGCAGCCACAGGCCATGTACCAGCAGGAGATGGCCCCTCAGCAGCAGGCTTGCTCCTATGAGATAAAGCAGTTCATTGAGTGTGCTCAGAACCAGAGTGATCTTAAACTGTGTGAGGGCTTCAGCGAGGTACTCAAGCAATGCAGGTTTGCCAATGGTAAGTCAAACATGTATGAGCCGCATGTATGCAATGTCTTTCTTGCATCCTTCCAATTCAGCATTCACTTATTGTAGACACATAATTGTTGTAGCATTAAATGTAGTGACTGCATTTTGATGTAGGTACAGTACATGTGGTTGTAATACTAGGGGTGTGGAATATTTGACATAATGGTTTTATTTTATAATTCTTTTACCTTTCTTTCTGCAGGAATGTCTTGAGATGGAGACTGTTTCCCGTTTGGATCTTTAGCGCACAGTCTGTTAAATGAACGCATTCAGGATGTTCTATGGTGTAACTGACAACATTTCAATACAATGATTTGTCACAACAGTTAAACTATTGATAATCATCGAACAGATGTAGTACAAGCATTTCTTTTCAGATCAGTGCTGCTGAACATGCAATCGTAGTCTTATGAGTAATGTTAATATATTTTGATTAGTTTGTGTTTTTATTTTTTAAAGTACCAATGTTTTAAATCAGAATCTGCACTTCTATTTAACTTTTTTGTTAAAGGGACACTCCCTGATTGTGTTACAGTGATTCCATAAATCACAAATACCCACCCCATCTAACCATTTGAAATGTGCATGAAAGGGTATGTGACAGTAGGGAAGGTGTATCTTGGAGATCTGTATGGGGAGTAGTAGAGATGAGCCATTCAGCAACTGGTGCAGTAGGGTCATGCACTATGACATTCACACCTAAGCATTGTTTTGTAACACTGGCTTTAAACACAAAGGCAATTTAAGGAGTGTACCTTTTAATTCATCTTAAGGTAAACTGCAGCAAAATAGTTTAAAATCCGTAATAATATAAAACATGTCAAGCTGTTTGTGGAATCAAACTTTGCTTGTACCAAGTCGGGTTGTAATAAAGTACTTCTATCATGAAAACAAATCAATTTTCCATGACTGCCTATTTGCAAACAAAACACATGGGCCACAATACTGTGGAATGGACCTCACACTTAACCCTATCCCTATGATGTCCTCCAGGTCAAAATGACCCAAATGACTGAAATCTCTTTGTGGCACTAAACCTAATCCTACAAGTTACACACAGTGCTGGCACAACAAGGTGTGTTTGAAACCCGAGGACAACACGAGGGTTAAAGGCACGATAAAACAACAAATACATAAAGAAATAATTAATAAATAAATACACACAGCAATGCCAATTAAAAAATACACAATCAGATGGCGCAGCCGGGTGGCCAAATACGGTAATTTTTAACAAGGGTTAAGGATGTTTTTATATTGGTAGTATAATGTATTAAGTATGGCACTTTTTATTGCGTAATTGTTTCATGAATATGACATCCAATGAACGCGCTGTTGTGGAAGCACTAGCAGCATTTATTTTTGGCATCTGACATTAGAGCTCACCCTTTGCAATAGTGATAACAGTAGTGGCAGCCATCACGCTGTGGTAAAACCAACTGGAGGCTTGACAATTCGTCTACTTTCTGTTATAATTGATATGCTGTGAGGGTGAATAATAATGGATTACCTTCATGATTGGGACTAGCTACGCATCAAGCTGTAAGTCTAGCAGCAACATAACACATGCGTTCATGGTCGACGTCCTTTACCGGCGTAAAACATACCTTGTGTGAAATATGCTAACACTCAGATTTGATGAACAAATGTCTACCATTTGCACATTCGACAGGCCAACAGCATTTCATTGCTTTACAATTGTTAAAAAGGTTATCATTAATTTGATGCCATAATTTCTACGGCCTTCATATATATTAATGTTATGTACATTGTGCACAGTAGGTATCTCTGTTTTGTTGTTGTGTTTTCTTTATGTGGGTCTTGGTCTGGTCTGTCTGGCTACTGTTATCTCGCGATGATCTTGGAAATGTCATCCAAACTCGGTGAAACTTTATTTTTGTGTCACTGTCACTACCTCAAAATCGCCACCTCAAAATAACACATACAATTTGAATAGCTTAATTGGGCTTGATGAATTAAAAGAAAAGCACCATGCACACATTTTGTCCTTGCATCTAAGACATTCAGTCAGCGTGTTTGATGTCTTCGCAGCCTGTCAGCTGTCCAATACAGCATTGTTAGCTTGGTGATCCTGCCACTATTGTAACATGACCAAAGAGGAAGAGATCCCCGACTGGGTGGGGGCGAAGGAATTCTACGATAAATATGACCCCAAGGAGATTCTGGGACGGTAGGTTCATGTGAATATATGCAATATATGTAGGCCTACAGACAATCCTCACCATTGTTTGTTGCACTGGTGTGTTTACCTCACCAACACACATTTTTTACTATCAAATATTAATCTAATTAAGTAGTATTATATGCTATGTGTACATATAATGGCACGTTAAAAATGAGCCCCTTTAAGGCAATGCAAATATTTTCCATGGTAGAGCTGCTGCAGTTTCAACAATTTGTCAGCGGGAGGAACTGTTATGTAAAGAAAAGTCCAGGAGGTGGCATTCATTTGCTAAAGCAGGTTTAAACAAAGTGTGGTTTAGAGTCCTGATTGGTCAGCCTGTTCCTCGATTATGTAATTTGACTCCCTTTCCCACCGGACAAGGACATGCTGTACTCAGCTGTGCTAGCATAACTCACGTGGCCACTAGGGAAGTCATCTTAGTTTCTGTACCAGAATAAAGCACTGAGTTAAATTATCTAACAAAGCTCAAATAGAAGAACACATTAACCATCTTGTAATTCATGGTCGCAAAACGCACTCCTTACCTCATCTTCAAGGTGTAAGACATAACCAGTGGTGTGTTTATCAATAATATTTCCCATATAGAAATGCACTGTATGCATAATGATCATACTTTATTTTCATGAGATATAAACCTGCAAACATCTTATTTTTGTGTGCAGCTGTACAAATAGAAAGATGAGAATGACAATGTGTTTGCACTCTCTCTTTGACAGGGGTGTGAGCAGTGTTGTACGCCGTTGCATTGATAAACGCACATCTCAGGAGTATGCCGTTAAGATCATTGACATCACTCCATCGGACAAGATGACTCCACAGGAGATTGAGGAGATTAGAGCATCCACAGTGAAGGAGATTGACATTCTTAAGAAAGTCTATGGACAAGAAAACATCAGTAAGCAAGCACATAACCATATTTATATCCACATATCCACACACACACACAAAACCAATTACAGGATAATAACATACTGACCTTTCGTCATGACATACCCAGTACAATCTTGCTTCTCTGAAATTATGTTCTGCCCTTGAATTATATTTTTTTTCAACTAGAGATAAGGAAATGATCTCAATAATAACCCAGCATGCTGTCATATAATGTGCCCCTCTTGTCTCTCTAGTACAGCTCAAAGACTGTTATGAGTCCAAAGCCTTCTTCTTCTTGGTTTTTGACCTGTAAGTGTAGTGATATTCAACAAAGATGTCCATTCTGAAGACATTAATACATACAACTGGTTTCACTATTGACAAGCAAATATAATTATTCTGCTCCCAGGATGAAGAAGGGTGAGCTTTTTGACTACCTCACTGAAAAGGTTACATTGAGTGAAAAAGAAGCCAGGTCAGTTTCTTTACTTCAACATTACCATTATGTGATTTAGCAGACACTTTTATGTAAACCAGCATAACAGTGTATTGAGGAGCAGGTATGGGTTAGGCATTGTGCTTTTATGCTAACAGGAAAAAACCCATGACCTTTTGGCTGAAATTCAAAGTATGTAGTCACTAGACTACATATATTTCATTATACAATTATACAATTATGTAATTACATGAGTGGAACACAAATGTTAAATTAAAGGGACAACTACCAGTACATGATGCTAAGTCTAGTTTAATGTCAAATGTATTCAGTTATTAATTTTGTAATTTTCTGTGTTGTTGGTGGGTACAGGAAGATCATGCGAGCTCTTCTAGAGGTGGTCCAGTTCCTACACTCCCAGAACATTGTCCACAGAGACCTCAAGCCTGAGAACATTCTTTTGGATGACCACATGAACATTAAGCTTACTGACTTTGGCTTCTCTGTACAGATCCAGCCAGGACAGAAACTCAATGGTTAGTGATAACCCAACATTCAATACTTGTTTGTAAGAGCTCCTTTGCATTATTTTAACCAAAAGTGGGAATACGAAGAAAGAAATATATGAGCAGACTGGAGTAAGGCATACTAATGGGTATGAGAAATGCGGAGGGAAAGAGGGACAGAAGGATATAATAATGGCAGGAGAGAGATAGACTTTCAAACCTACTGTACTTGTATATCTGGTTGAAGAAGCCCTTTTTATTATACCATATGGAAATGTGAATAACAAGTAACTATATATAGCCTGGTAAACCTATGATCTTTCTCTGCCAGTGCTCATTGACCTCTGAATCCCTTCCCTCTTTACAAATGTTATCGAGCATTCAGTGAATCTGGCTTTGTCCTTTTTGTTTATGGTATTTTCCAGGATGGAGAAACGTGGCTAATCATTCTGTTAACTAACATATTTCCAACATAAACCACTTAAAATATATATTTAAAAAGATATACATTAAACTAGCCATTATGTCTACTGGAATGGTAGCTTGAGCCTTGACTGAAATATATGCCCAAAAGGTAGATTAACTAGTTATTAGATAGTGAATAGTAACTACCACACACACTGCCTTCTAACTCCTACTGGCTGCATAACCTTTTCTCTTCTGTTAGCTGGGCTGGCGACAGTTCAGATGCAACAAGATACCCACTAGTTGCTTAGTTACTTGGTGTATACTGACCTTTAGAGGGAAAAATAAGGAATTTATTTAAGGGAAATAGTACTAACACTATTCTTATATAATAGAAGAGTAGAATTATTTAAAAATGATGATAACCAACGCCAAACACTGTCAGTAAAATTAAAGTTAAACAATAAATGTATGGATATCAAAGAGCTAAACTAAACCATAAAATAATATATTTTCTTGCATAAACATATAATATACTATGTATTTGTTTATTATAAATGTGTTTCATCACACATCCCCTAACATTAAGTTAAAATCTAGTCCTATTTTCTGTAGGCCTAATTGATGTCTGTTGATCTGTCTGCAATTCAGAGGTGTGTGGAACTCCTGGTTACCTGGCTCCTGAGATCATTGAATGCTCCATGGACCCCAACCATGCAGGATATAGTACTCCTGTTGACTTGTGAGTGTTAAGTCAGAATGCATAGTATAGGCAGAACACACAATAATGCAGTAATATTACCACTTAAAATTAGAATAATAAATTATTATAATTTACAAACAATAATAAACATTTATTTTGACCATCATGAAGCTTTTGATGTATTTTTAGCGTATATGTTAAATTATATCTATCTATCTATCTATCTATATAAATAAATAAAATGAATATAGGCTATACACTTAGGCTTAACATCAATGAATTTGTTTGTGTTCTTGCAGATGGAGTTCAGGGGTGATCATGTACACTTTACTGGCAGGCTCACCTCCTTTCTGGCACAGGAAGCAGATGCTGATGCTGCGAATGATCCTGGCTGGGAAGTATGATTTCTCCTCTCCAGAATGGGAAGACCGCTCAGACACTGTTAAAGACCTGGTAGGCTGTTATCACAATTTGGCTATCATAATGTTAGCAATGTGGGGCACATTGCTAACATTATGATAGCCAAATTGGTTGGAACATTGTTAACTTGTCTTAAAGGTGTTGTTCCATGAAAAACGAATATTTCTTATGTCGACTTGGAGGCTTAACAATAACTACATACTGTACACTAGATTAATGTATGCAATTTTAGACATCATTATCGCTGTTTGATTAAAAACTGACACTCACGTGCTGAAAACTGACTGCAGCTGCTTTAAAACTATCCCGCTGTCCTATGGGTCAAAATGACCCGGTGCCAACCACAACACGGACATATGACATTCCGCGACTGGCTCCCTCTGCTGGTAGTCTGCTGAAATGCCTTAGGACAGCGGGAGGGTTAATCTTGAGCAAAGACACACTGTATACCTTTATGTCTGCAATAATGGCAAAGAAAGTTTTTGTGTAACTTTATTATTTCTTGATTAACAGAATAATCACTAATTGTGTTATGTTGGCACATTCGTTTAGCCTAGGCTAATCTGCCTCATAATCAGGGATGGACTGGCCGTCGGGAGGTTCGGGAGAACTCCCTACCGGCCAGTGGTCAAATAATTTTTATGTTTCAGTTTCTAATGTCTTTACGACCCACAATTGGGCAAACCGGCTGCAGCTGAACGCTGTCTCTGTGTCACGGCGCCATAAGACAGTCAGACCGGGCCAAACTAATAACTAATAATTTTACTATTGAAGGAAGATACCACTTTAGTCTGAACGTCGAGGCGGAATGAATGCGCAATATACTGTAACTCCTTAAAAAAAAATATGTGGAAAATAAAAAAGGCCATCTGGTTCAAACAGATATGGTTGCACCACTTTGTCAGAGGCAGTATTGTCTCTGACAGCTCAACAGCTGCAAAGCCGTAGCCTTATGTCAGCACTACGTGGAAGAGGGGGCGGGATGTGCAGTTGGATTTAAAGCAACAGTCACTAAAAGCAAATGTTTTTCCATACTCCCTCAGAATATGGAAAAACGGGTATAATACGGTGCTATTCCACATAATCTGTGGTATTTTCACTTAAGAATGTCAAATACATTGCATTGACATCTTAAGGAACTATGTCAACATGTGAAAAATTTTTAGATTGTTGGGAATGAAAATATATGGAACTATTTGTATATTAGGATACAGTACACCTTAATAAACCATGTAATATTCTAATGCTGCATGTTTTGGTTTATAAATGAATACATGTGCTGTCAGATCTCTAGGTTACTGGTGCTGGATCCTAAGAAGCGATACACAGCCACTGATGCTCTTAATCATCCATTCTTCTCACAGTATGTAGTGGCTGAAGTACGTCAATTCAGCCCCTATAGGCGTTTCAAGGTAAGATAACATTGTATAGCAGTTATTTTAGCTAGCAATTATCTAGATTGGCACTTTTTAACTGTAGATTACAACATTTTGCAGACTATTTTATCCAAAGTGGCTTACAATTAGACCAATTCTCAAACACCAATGACAGCAGCAAGTCCCAGTTATATTTTACATGCATTACCATATCGTTGAATCTTCAAATAATTGCTAACAATCTAAATACCAGCCAAGTGCTAGCAACGTCAGCGTTGTCACATCAACAGTACAAGTCAGATTGAGTTCTACAGTAAAATGTGTCATATTGCAAAAAAAACTGACCAGCATTTCCCTATGGTCACCAGGTAATTTGTTTGACAGTGCTTGCCACAATGCGCATATACTGCAACTATCGTCGCGCTAAGCCTGTCACCAAGGAGGTGATCAAGAGTGACCCGTACGCCGTGAAGCCGATCCGCAAGCTCATCGATGCCTGTGCTTTTAAGATCTATGGTCACTGGGTGAAGAAGGGCCAGACCCAGAACAGAGCAGCACTGTTTGAGAACACTCCCAAGACCATCCTTCTATCAATTGCTGCAGAAGCAGATGAGTCGCCCCTACACATGTGGTAAAGTTACAAGGGCAGAGCTGAAGCACCTATTATGCAGTATGTACCTTCCTATTTATGCATGTCAAAGCAAAAGACTGGAAATGAGGGTGAGTTGTAGATGTTCATGGGAGCACATGCACATATAGGAAAAGGGTGTGGAAATAAAATACAGAAATATGTATCCCTTAGGGATTTGGAGAAGTATAATTAGCAAAAGTCAACTGCTATGTGATTCTAAACATGATAAAGGCAAACAAAATGTGTGAAAATGTATATTTAAAAACAAGTTATGCCTTGTCACTTACTTTCACCTACTCCCACAATACTTCATAATGTATATTAAAACTATGTAATTACTAATACAAAATAAATCATGATAAAGGAATATCTTTCATAATTCAGGAAAATGCTTTTGTTCCTAGTGAACTTCAGGACTGTGGTTCAAAAGAAATCAAGGATAAGCTTGTTACACTGGTTGACTATAGCACTTAAATCTACTTACAGGTCTATGCATTTCCCCATGAGCCAATTAAGTAAATTGAATGTTTTCGGTGTTGCTAATTTAATATACAATGAACCTGCATACTTGAAGATATACATTGTGGTAATATTGTGACATGTATAATGTACTGATCTATAAATTGTAATGCTATTTTTATGTATGCTTATGTACTCATGGGTTTATTTATTAAATATTTACTTTCTTGCATATCAGGTTTCATAGTGTCTACTTGTACTTGCCTTATTTTAGTCAAAGATGACATTTAAATTGTGTTTTGTAAGTCAAGTTTATTTTGCACCAGACAAGTTGTCAAGTCCATTGGATAAAACCCAACCATAAAATTATTTTTGGATGTGGGGTGAAGGTCCTTATGTTGTAGCTGCAATGCACAACTCTGATCGTCTGCACTTGAATTTCTGGAGTGGCAGCTGCTGCTGCTGTCCAATACTGTGCTGTTGGAAGACAAGTTGCATAATTAAGATTTGTTAACTGAATGTGATTGATTCTATAACTGATGCATGCAAGCTTTATAAAACAATTGCCCATAATCCTTACTTCTGGAAAAGATACTGATTTCCATATAGACACTATGGCACCTACAACAGCATCTTCAAGGTTTCCTGTCCCAGCAAGTTAACTAAAAAATAAGAATCATTGTATCAATTAAATGTTCTAATTTAGGAGTTTATTACAAGTGTACTATTAGGAATGCTTCAGAGATAGGTTGTGGTTTTGTCCTCATTTCTACAAGGGTGGATCAGCCACATAATTGCATTCATCCAATCTTAAGTAGAATTGAGAGGGTCACTTTAGCATGGTGTCTGACTGTATCAACCACAAATAGGGTAGAACAGAATTCTGCCATGCAGTGCAGTTAACTTTTAGAAATGCCATATACCAGTGTTTATTTGTAGACATGTACAGCAGGGATCATGGTAACTTCAAAGGCCTGCATCATTCTGGAATGGATAACAGGTTAAGATAAGAAATCTGAAAACAGATGCTGATTTTCAAGTCAGTATTGTAAATATTGTATTCACTCTGATGCAAGTATAAAGGCACAAAACAGCACTTATACAGTTGAGTTCATTTGTGGAAAGTATAATTTAGCATGGTGTCTGACTGCATTTGCTATGGAAGAGTAATACAGAATTCAGCCATGCATTAAGTAATTAGAAACATTTAATTAACATGTAGTTTAAATTAATTTGTATCCATTATGTAATTTCATCGTTAGACTAGAGCATGGATTTCTGGCCACATATTCAAGTCAATTAATTTTAGTGTGTTATCAAGCCTTACCTCTTAATTTCATTAATTCCCCTGCTGTCCTAAGGCATTTCAGAAGACTACCAGCACAGGGTGCAAACCATGGAATATCATGTGGGTGGCGCCCGCTACTCGCCAGTGCACTCGGTCATTTTGACCCATAGGACAGCGGGAGGGTTAAGATCTTCACATTAGCAAAGGCATTTTTTCTTCCTCCTAAAACAAAAAAGGCATAGTGTAAATGTCCATGTATTGAGCATGTCTGGAAGAATGAGCCAACTGCCAAGATGTTGGTAACTACTTTACTGTACGTTAACCAGTAACAGTACTTTACTGTACTTAACATACAGTACTGTACTTACTTTACAGTAGCCTTCCATTGGATTTTGTAAATCTACAGTTAAAAATAGCTTATATGTTTTTGCCTGACGTTTAAGCTCTGCTAGGCAATTACGACACACCACTGTGTGGAGTCATCTTTCACCATAATATATTAAAGCTTTGACCTTTAATATTAAAGATGGCCAGTGTGCAAGAGTTTAATGCAATAGTTACTGGTAGTGTTTCACGTTTCAGAGTAGTTGATATCAAATGTTTTCTCGTAGTTAGGCTTATAAACAAGATCAGGAAATGTCGGCTATTATTGGCTACATTTGCAAGGACTTTGTGTGGACACAATGAAATGCATGGCAAAGAGACCATGGTAAACCCACAGTACTGTAAAGTAACTACAGTAACGTAAGTACTTTATTGCGCAGTCAGCTAACAGTATCCTAAACGTTTTCACGTGCTAAGCAAGAAGTTGTCGGAAAACCTACCTTTTCTGGTCCACGTTTTTCAATATGTTTTTATTAACGCTTACGTTCATTGCAAAATGAACGTTTAATACAATAAATACAAAATAACATTACATGCGACATCTAATTCAGATTCAGGAGCAGTTGTAGCACGAGGTAGAACCACGTAGCAGGGACTGAGCGTTCTTATCTATCGCAGCGGATGTAGCAGCAAGAGGCAGAGCTTCCGGTGATTCCATAAATACACTATTGTGATTGGACGGCGCATTTGGCATTAATCTAGAGCTACATTTGCAACATCTCTAAAACACACTGTCAGATTTTTTTTGTGTATAGCATTTATTGCACGGTTAATGTAAAACGTCAAAACATCGTTTCAGTTTGTGTACTCATGTATATTATTTGAAAAAGAGAAGGACTGAGCTGCGCAGCTCACTACGAAGTACACATCCAACGAAAATGGTTGTGGGAGTTTTTTTACATACCGGCTTTAATTTGATTCGCTCAGAATTCGCTGTCTTCCTCCCTCTTCAGTGAATGCTGTAGAATGCTGTATATACCAGTCGGCAAATTCGGAACCGGCGGCTGTTAGTGCAATGTCAACGCTGTGGTGATACTCAGTAAGTTTAATCGAATTCTAAACAATTCTTACTAAAATAGTCGAGTGCAGTGTACAGTGCTATTACCATCGACCTCATTTTAACATTTGAAAAGAAACTATACGCTGGAGAAGTGGATTGTTCCGTGACCAGACAGGTAAGTTATGTAATACTGTAGCCTTTCTTCGGACTAGCACGTATAGCCAATGCTAGCCATGATTATCATATGATATATAGTGGCTTTCGTTTGATGTGTTATGGATTGCATATGTATTACTGTAGGGGAAATTGTCGTTTCCTTAATAGTTTCTTTAATCGCAAACGGCAGTCTATGCTGCGTATGGGGTGACGCAACACTGTACGACGATGTCCATTCATCAGCGCATCAGCGGTGCATCGCATCTCAGTGCCGAGGCCTGTGCTATGTCAATGCATTTGTAATACAAAGCATTGACACAGTGGACATGAATACCGTCTCAAACGGTTGACTCATCAATATATGCATAATAATTTTCTATCGATTGCTTTAAGCCATAATTAGTATATTTCGTAAATCCTTTAACTGTGGACTCACGTGTCCACAACATTTGGCGCACGGGACCAAATACTTGTGTCAGCTGATGGCTATTCTCATAGAAGCCATCATTATCATATCACTTAAACAGTCAATACGTTCAATGCTATTGTTTACATTCAACCTTAAATGCCTTCCATCGTCGTGGACTTTAAACTTAATGCACCTCCGATCTCCGATGTCTCATAATCACTTCTCAATTATTTTCAGCATTATGACGACAATTTCACAAACAAAAGAGATCTTCAGGAGAGCTGAAGCTGTCTGTTTTGACGTGGACAGCACAGTGATCAAAGAGGAGGGTATTGATGAGCTGGCCAAATTTTGCGGAGTGGGCGATGCAGTCACTGAAATGTATGTGATGTGGTAGTAAATAGTGTGAAATAGTTTTTCCTCCAGGAGTAAGTTTCAATGTATCGTAATGTACTGTAAATATGTAATATCAATGTCATCTTCTGTGCTGCCATTAGGACTAGAAAGGCCATGGGTGGGTCAGTAACATTTAAAACGGCCTTAACTGAGCGTCTATCAATCATACGATGCTCCAGGGAACAAGTAAACAAACTGATAACAGACCATCCGCCTCAGCTAACTACAGGTATTAAGTAAGTGTATTTTTAAACTCTAGCTTCTTATTGTGGCAGGCATATCCTTCAAAGATAGATTGCACTGCCATACATTATTAAATAAATTATGGCCTAAAGTGATATTTAGGCATATAACTATTATAAGCAATAGTAGTGCCATTCTGACCTTTCATATCATTGTGCAGGGAGTTAGTGGACAGTCTGCACCAGCGCAATGTGAAGGTGTTCCTAATTTCTGGTGGCTTCAGATGCATTGTTGAGCATGTCGCTACGCAACTCAACATTCCACTTCATCACGTCTATGCAAATCGACTTAAGTTCTACTTCAATGGTGAGATTTTAAATATTGATAATATTTGCCAGTGCCACACTGACATATAATTAATCTTTATTGAGCTAACAAAATGTGTTTCTTCAGGTGAGTATGCTGGCTTTGATGAGAGTCAACCCACAGCAGAGAGTGGTGGAAAAGGCAAGGTAATCAGCTTGCTGAAGGAACAATACGGTTTCAAGACTGTGGTGATGATTGGCGATGGAGCCACAGACCTAGAGGCCTGCCCACCTGCTGTGAGTGTGATTTTTCACAGCAGCTCTTTGTTATTCTCATGGTTATTTTTATTTATGTGGCAAGTCTCACTGTGTCAGAAGTTCATTCATGTTCATAAAATGACAGCAATATACATTTTGAGGCATTAAATTAAAAGTCGACACAGTACTTTCTTTACATTGAAGTATATTACTTGTGTTGTGAATGTGTCAGATGGACTAAAACCTACAGATCGATTGACTGAACAGATCTGTTTAACACTTAATTGGCGTATATCAAGGTCAGCATATTTAAATAAACCTTTGGGAAACAACGCCAGAAAACTTTTCCTTCCGAATGCTTACGACTGAATCGGATTCTCTGCTAAATGAACATTCAACAAAAAGTTATTTTATTACTGTGTCTATAAATTATACAAAAACAGGTCATTTTCAGACTGAACTACTGCTACATCTCTAAATGTTATCTTCTATACAAACACACTCCTCAGTTGAGGTAACTGAGGTTGAGGTCATTTTGCTATAGCGGTTGTTAGTAAGGTTGGATGTTTCGAACACAATAAAAACAGTTTAAAGATAAAACAGTGAAGCAAGTCGCTGACATTATCTGTTTCTTTTTATTCTCGCAGAGTGCCTTCATTGGATTTGGGGGAAATGTCATCAGGTCCCAGGTCAAGGAGAGGTGCTCGTGGTATGTCACGAGTTTTGGAGAACTTCTAAAAGAATTGGAAAAGATCTGAAGGAGAGACTTTCCGTCAAGTTTAAACAAGGGGTTTGTTTTAACATAATCATGTGCCTTTTGTTTTATCCAGCGCACAATTTTCTTTCTTCTAATCCTATTAATAGATCTGTATAATGAAAGAAAATGTTTACACTACAGTAGTGCGTCAATTTTTACATTTGGGTTTTTTGCCCCTATGATTTTTATACTATAGGTTACTAAAAAGAAAAAACTAACCAATGTCTATTTTAATTGTTTGTGCAGTTTTTGCATTGCCTTTAATGACATTGATACAATTGTGTTAAAGTACTGTATCTGTAATGAGCAAGATAAATGTTTAACTTGTTTATACTAAAAGAAACTATTAATAGATGTGCAGATGGGATTTATTACATTTCTTCTTTAATTATAGCATTTAGGAAGCAGCCCACAACCTTTTATTTGTAATTTGCTTCCCAGTCTGAAATCTTCAATGATACACACTTTCATTAGAACTGCAATGTCAATAATTGTTTAAAGACCAGTACTATGCTTTCTAAGTAACTGGTTATGTTATAGCAGTATATTTTGCTTCTGCAATTGGTCATGCAATTTTTACAATGTGGGCGAAGAGCAAAACCCACAGAAAACACAGGACAGTAAAATGTTTCATAAGGTACAGACCCTATACAATAATCACATTTGGCTTTATGATGGACCTAAAATGATGATGTTTAAATTATTTTCAGTAATGTGAGGTGAAAAACTTTCATACAAATATATTCCACATAAAGAATATATACAAGTTACTCCTTTTTATACCTGGCTTAGCATTATTGCAATATCTTACAGTGCCACATTGCAACACATCTTTGATACACATGTAATATTTACATTAAATAAAAAGCCACTGCATTGTATATCGATCATATTTTTCACTGCTTTCCCATCTAGTAAAATTACAAGCTTCACACCACATATACTTCAAGCAATACTTCAATTACAATACACCCCTTGACCAGTTTGGTGTGTTTTTAGAAAATAATAATAATAAAATTAGAAGAGGGAGTGTTGGCAAACACTGCCACAATTATGGGAGTGGAATTTCTGGTAGATGTAACATTATAGATGTAACAAATTATTCAGGCTGTAGTTGGAATCTCACATTACTGTAGTGGGGAGGCCTTCAATGGGATCATAATCCTGGAATCCATGTGCTGAATAAGAGGAACTGCAGAAAAATAAAATGGTTCAAATCAGTAGTAGGTTAAGGATCGTATTGTGTCAAGAAAGATGGTTAAAAGACTGCTTGCTAATAAACAACAATAACACTTTTAGGAACAAGGGCTCTTATTGTCTCACCTGTATAATATACCACCTCATCCCAGCCCTCATGCTGCCAAGCGGCATTCCTAGTGTCTTCTCTAGACTGAAGGTCTTTGTATGCTGCAATGAATATCATCAATCAAGGGCTGTTCTGGGACTGTGCATGTTTACACATTGTAGCTCTGCATAAAATGGACAGCTTCCCTTACCCCAGAGGTGATGCACCATATAAAGATTGCCAATTTGTGAGAAAAACCCTCCCACCGCCTCTCTGTTGTGCTGCCGATAGCCAATGGCCCGGGCCCTATGGAGAACAACAACTGTAGTCACAATACGGGCAAAAAAAGCTTGACTAATGTACAGTATACACACATACTCACAAAATAAAAAGATAAATAATACACACTGATCACCA
The DNA here is from genome assembly GCA_027564795.1 of Aphredoderus sayanus. Taxonomy (NCBI): domain Eukaryota; kingdom Metazoa; phylum Chordata; class Actinopteri; order Percopsiformes; family Aphredoderidae; genus Aphredoderus; species Aphredoderus sayanus. The sequence goes on from JAODUG010022149.1 coordinate 16,047, forward strand.
CAGAGACTGTCACATTGACACACAATTTATTTTGGACTGTGGAGTGACTGTTTTGGATATTAAATGGACTGTTACAACATTTTCAGCAACAGGACAGTGATGAACCATTTTGCTGCTCAAATGCAAAGCATGTGACACAGAGTGACATACATATACCTTTGCCTAAAGTATGTATAGTGGAATGGACTATTGCTTGATATTTGGTTCAATGTTTACATTTTAAAATCAAAGTCAAGTTTGCAGGTATTTTCATCAAAATTGTTAATTTGTTTTGTATACTTAATGCTATAATTGAATAACTATAGCTTACTGATCTATTAAATTACATACATAATTGGGGGTGTTAAGTACTGTAGCACAAGTATAACACTATAATGTTGACGCCTTCACACTATCTACAGTAGATAAGTGCTCTATAGGCTCATATGATGAGAAGAAATACTGAAATGTTGTGTATCTAAATTAAATTAACATCTTGAGCACATGCCTGAAGAACTGAATGAAATTAGGGCCTCTCTAAGGAATAACGCTTATTAATGACAGCGTGGTGCAGGAGGAGAAAGTTTAATGTAGACCAACTGTTGTGTAACTACAGTTGTGAGTTAAATGGAATCAGGCTGCCTTACCAGTAATTACCCCACTCAATCATGGTTCCTGGCTGGAAAAACAAAACATTTTCTACATGAAAATACAACATACAACACATAAAAAACTGTGATGAATGCCAGACTTTCTTCTGTCAAAAGTGAACTTATTATATATACTTAATTGTACAGATATGAAAAATAACATTTCTATATATTTTTTTGCAGTTGAAATAATCTATAATGATGGTGATTGTGTTGCATAGACTACTTTCTACTACAGTGCTATACCAGGATAATTCTGGTTCTACTGCTTACCCTTAGCTGGTAGGATCTTAGCTCATAGATGTTGGGACCATCCCTGGGTACAGGTTCATTCCAAAAGCTGAACTCCAAGAGCAGCTGGTTCCTACGAGACAATAGCATCTTTCCCCGCTCGTTTCTGTACTCCAGAAATTCCTATAAGAAAACTATTACTGTTTGCTGTTACTATGTACTGTAACACAACAGGTACTACTTTCAGCAATGCAGTTACCTTGTTCTGCTTAAGTTTGCTCATTACTTCAGTGAGAGCTGGGTAGCCACCTCTATACCGCCACAGATGAACTAGACAAAACATAAATTAGAGCTGTAATATTGCACAGTTGTTACAAAGCATGAGCAGCAAACCCAGAGTATGACCTTTATGTTTTTTTCTCTCTAATATGATTATGCCAGTGACTAGTAAAGTAATATAAAGTGGAGCATCCAATAAAATCCATTATTTAAAAAAAGTTAAAATGCATCTTTCATGGTTTACATTAACTATCCTGCATTTTGCAATTTGTTCTGTAATCCGTTAGGTAGGCAGTACAGTAATGACCGTGCCAAGCATTTGTAACAATATTACTGTATTTAAATTCCACTTACTCAACTAGAGTGCTCAGTCACAGTTTGGTTGACTGAGTGAGTACTTACCTACTGGCATTCAAATGCAATTGCAGTGTGCATTCACATGCAATTGCAGTGTGCATTCACATGCAATTGCAGTGTGCATGCATGAACGTATAAATGCAGGCCATTTGCAATGCAGACTGTTAAGAAGTTAAGAAGCAGGAGCGGGGGTGTATGCCAGTAGTCCTACCAGCCTGGTCTTGCTCTCCATACCAGGTATTCCAGGTTCCCACCAGCTCACAGGGGTAGTACTTATCAGCATGAATAGACGGCAAAACCTCCTCACTGTGATGAATGAAACAAAATGTCTGTTAAAGATAACATTACATAGAAGACAGTGTGAAATGTACTTTCCATTAACTAGCCTATATTTGGCCCCATGGGTTTTAAGATATGTTAGTGTAGTTATCAATTCACTTCCTATAGTCTTTGTTATTGTGGCCTTTGTTTGGATCGTGGTGGTTAGTTTGGATCACTGGACCATTAAATTGGGAAGTAGAGTGGAAGAGCAGCACTCCAAACAGCACTGCTGACGTGGAATCAGGCATACATTCACGTGATCTTTAAGTAAATATTTCTTAGAAAACTAATAATATGGACTGTTAATAATATGCACTAAAATGTCATTTCTACTAAGCACCATTACATTTAATATTCTTTGGATATAACACAATTTATTTGTGTCTTCTTTAACCCGTGTTCCAGTTTCTAAAGCCATACGGTAAATGTTAACTCTTTCGTGAATGCTAATTACAGTAGAGGACCCCCTTCATCTTAGGTATCAGCAAAGACATTCTTTGTAGGACTGGAGCCATACTAGAACGCCAGTCACCTCACAGGAATAGCCCTGTGTCTATTTACTGACATGCTAGTTGACTCCTTGTCAAAGCCTGTAACAACTGCTGGCATTTTCTGCCTGCTGAATTTGAAACAAACACACATTATAGTATAAACAGTACTAAGCAAGTACAATAAAAATCCTACATACCAGAGTTTGTTATATGCATCCAGGCACTCAGGCTTGACATTATGAACTGCAAAGAAACCAGAGTTTGGAGTCATCTTCCTTCATTATTCAGTATTGCACATGATGAGTACAAATGTTGTGATCAGGACTTACACTGAATTTTGTATAAGTTGCTTTCCTCATTTTTGGTCAGCAAATTAGCATGTGCATCTTTCCTCGGATCTACTTTTCTCACAAATAGTGACTTAAACCAGCTGTCCTCTCTGTGTCTACTGCCAGAAGTGACCAAACCCCTGGATAATAAAATACCATAAGTAACAATTTGATTATATATATATATATATATCTTTACACGATGATAAAGGCTATTTAACTGTTCTGAGTACAAGATAGTCATACACTTACAGAGATTTAATTTTTAATAAACCGAAGTAATTTTAATCATACCTCTGATGCATTACATTTACATATACTGATATTTGCCAAAAATGCACAGTTTGAGAAAACATCGTAGCCTGCTACATTAACGTAAATACATTATTTTTGACCTTGATCTTATTTGTCACGAAGAATCAATATGAAAAATGTTGTGCTATGGCATTTCAATCAGTGTTCTGATAAAAATACCATACAACCTTTTGTTATAAACATTATATTTCTGTCTTTATGGCGTACAGTTACTGTCAGCACATATTCCATTAAAAGGTTAACAGTTATACATTGGCTTTACAGTAGGCTAACTTGTGCAGGTTCATTCTATCCATTGAATGTGGCTAAGGTTAAAGCTAATTTTTGCGTGAAACACGTGAAAATGTGCCATCGCGAACTACTGACAAATGCAAGATGAACATGCAAAGTGAAATAACCCAACCTGTTCAAAGGGACAAGATGACTAGTCGAATGGGCCCTGTTTTTAGCCAGATCAATGCCATTGCATATTCTCTGAAGGTATCGAGTCGCCATCTTCAAATTATTCTACAGAATGAATTGAGCGTGCTTGCTTCTCTAGCCACCAGGTGGCAGAATGAAACCATGCTGTGTGATAAGACCTAATATTGTGTTGACTCACCAACAGTTGGGGACCAAATACTGAAAGACTCCAAGTCTGAATAAGATGCAACTGGAATAACTTGAAACTGGAAGGTAATGTAATTTAGATAAAAATTCAAGTGATAAACTATAAAATGGATAGGTTAAATAGGTTATCCTATTATTTAAATTATATTAGTTTTGTCATTGAGTGATTTGGTAGATCTTTTCATTCATTGAATTTATAAAGATATTTTGAAACTTGCATGCATAACAAAAATTCAGAAGAAGGTATTTCTTGACAGATACAAATTGTATCCATACAGTTCAGTTCAGGTGTAGACCTACAGTACTTGAGTTTTAAGAAAAATGCATAATATCTGTGGAACCCAGCTAACTGTTCAGAAGGATTTAAGTCTAGAGACATGAATCATCAGAAAGTGTTTCACTGAGACATTTTGGCCTGGAAGGATATAGAATATGGCTAGGCCAATGTCTGGGAATTCAACATTATTTGTAAATGTTCCAGTTTAGTTTGAATGCTTCTGATGGCTTTCATCTTGAATTTGAAAATAATATATTTATTACATTAATTATAACATAATATAATTAATGAAATAAATATAATTGTTTTTTAATTAATGTTTTATTTAAATTTCATTAACTTTGCATTGAAATTGTTATAACTTAGTAGGTTGAAAGCTACTGCTGACCATATAATGAGAGCAGCTGCAGAATTATTGAAGGGTTTCATATTATAGGCCTACTATAATGGAACGAATTGAACAAAAGTGATGTGTGTTCAACTGCACAGCCAATCATGGATATGGTAAATTAGTTTGTGATAGCCTGTAGTCAGTCAAACACCAATTATAGTCCTTTTTTGTAAAACAAATTCCTGCAGTATGAGTATGAAACTATTAAATTCCAAACATTTTGCTACATACAGTACAGTACTATATGATTATGTTTCTGACAAATATTCTCTTGTGTATGCATTTGATTAACTTCACCAATTAGAACAGCATGTGAAGCTTGAAACCAGAGGACACAGACTCCCTGGCATGAAATTAGGATACACGGATTATTTTCAAACAGCCTCGAATGCAAAGGGATCATGTAGTTTTCTCACCCCAACTTTCCAGGCACTATTTTTATATTTTCTAATAATGCTTAATAATCTGTCTCATCAATTTATTTGTTATAGCAGTTTTGGTCAAGTTAGATAGACTCATTCATTCTGAGTGGACTGGACATTTTTATAAGATGTTGTTACATACATGTATAATTTCAAATCACTACAACTTTTGGTGGTTTGGTGGTTTTTAGACAAAAATCTGGATCTTTTTTGTGCAGATAGTTTGGATTATGGATGTTGGATGCATGTTGTGCATTTAGTCAAGACAGCTCCAAGACAGTCCTTTTATATTAACAACATTAATTTATGGACAGCTGGGAATAGGTACACAGTATAAAAATGCTGCTGTTGCTAATAATAATAATAATAATAATAATAATAATAATAATAATAATAATAATAATAATAATAATAATAATCCATCCATCTATCCATCCA
>JAODUG010022159.1:0-21128 GCA_027564795.1 Aphredoderus sayanus
CCCGCCGTCCCCCCCCCTCCCCCCGCGCCCAGCCTCCACCTCCTCACCCTGTCTGCGTCCGCAGAACGCCAGCGCGCACCGCTCGGCGGCGGCGCTGAGTCATCGCACAGCCCGGTGGGAAGTATATTTGGAGATAAGCTGAGCAATAGGTTTGACGGAGGAGGCCAGGAGTGGCGGAGGAAGGAAGGAAGGGAACGGCGGGAGGATAGGGTGCATTAGGAGTATGGAGAGAATGAACTGAGAACTCGAGACAATTAGGCTTAATGAGTGTCGTTTGTGTGCACTCACTCCCCTGTACTCGTGCCTTCTGGATGTAGACTCGCCCTGGCGTGTGTGTGTGTGCGTGCGTGCGTGCGTGCGTGCGTGCGTGCGCCAGCACCCACTGTGGTGACTCAACGGGGAGACTGACAGCTCCACAGAGAGACAGGCACTAGACAGACAGACGAAAGGCTAGACAGTCAAACAAAAATAAAAATAAAACAAAGAAAAAGATCGGAGGGAAGACGAGAGGGTGGGGTTGTCAAAGCTCACTTATATCCCTGCTGTGATTTTGTGCATTTGTATTTGGAATGAGAGGCAGTCTGAACAACAACAACAAAGCGTAACTCCGGCCTTGGAGATTGTATATGAGACTAGAGAGTAGAGAATGAGTTCACGAAAGGTCTTGGAAGATGTTTAATGAGTTGTCTTTCTCAACCCTCGTCTGGTTTATTTTCTTTTGTTGTCACCTGTGCCTTCATCTATCGTCCTTCATTTGCCCTCCTATTTTCCAGTTTTTTATTACAGTATAGTTTCACTCAGGGATTCAACACATGTTGCTATGTTTTAAGGGTGATATTTTATTCCAGATTCAACATTGGTATGGGTAATTTGGATATGAAAGTAGAGCCCTTAGTAAAGTCACTGTAACTAGTGACGCTACGTTATGTACACATTAATGTGTGCTCACAGTGTTTGGTTGACAACTTAATAAATTCGAAAGTACAGTTGAAACCAGGATCCGTAATATCCATAAAAATAACCTCCCCAACTCCTCCATGGGGTACAATAACAGGTTAAGTTACTGTATGTGGCACTTTTTACGGCACTATATCATCTAACAAAGGTTTATAAAGCTCTGTACAGCTTGAAAGGAAGGGTCCTTTCTTTGCAGGTCAATTCAATATTTTTGCTGAAAAGAATGAGCATACACTTGAGTGAAATTCATTGGCAGAACCTTATCTTTCCCACTGTTTGGCAATAGTGCACCAGCTGTGCATGTTGTATTATTCATGTTTCCTGTACATTATCACAAGTAGGCTTTGTCTTGTGTAATGTCACATTATTGGCAATAACTGTACTAATACATAACAAATACATAAAGAATTGTCACATTTTATGGGGTTGTTGTGGATAGTTTGCGATTTCGTGTTATTGTATTGTGTGCTCTCTTGTGAGTGTGTGTCTGTCTGTGTGTGTGTGTTTGTAATGCTATAGTGGAAAAGAGAGGTAGAGGTAAAACTTGCATCTCATTCTCCAATTCCCACAGTGGGAAGCCAGAAATCATTTTCAGTGCCACAAATGACAGAGCATGAATCCAGATAGCTACAAGGAAATGGCCTTTCAATAATTGCAGGCAACTTAAAAATATGTTTATATTTTTAACAGTGAAATTAATGATGAATGTGAGTTATCCAGCATAATTACGAATCAATGACATTTTAAGATAAAGTAAAGACAGATTAGCTAATGGCATTATTTTTAATTGCATTACTTTTTCATTGTAATTCATTATTTTTCAACATTTATACACAACCAGCGCAACTAATACATAAGAGGCTATGTGAAATACGATACATACCCTGTATTTAATTAAGTAGCGCATACCCAGACATTCAGGCAGTCAACCTTAGTTGTTGATTACCATCCATGATTCTTTATACCACAGCCAGACACATTAATTAATCTTAACATGAAAAGAGAGAGGGACGCCATGCTCTCCTTTCATGCACTCTCCATTCTTGAGTCACAGGTGTTTTTTCTTTACCTGTCACACACAAGGTCTCCTTCTTGCTCTGCTCCACTGCGAAGATTAAATGGGCTCTCTATCGATTGCTTCTGTCTGATGTGCCAGCCTCTCTGAAGAAATACCAACAACATTTCATCACCAAGTCCATAACAAGGGATTGGAAGGTGGGGCAAGAGGGATGGGCCTTGGGAGAGGGGTACATTTATAACTTACCCAGGCCTTTTGGCTTGGAAGAACACAGCATGAGGCGGTCATGTGAGAACGGCCATTTTGCTGTCAAGGGAAGGGCTTTAGTGCAGCTGAGCAGAAGAATAGTTGCGGGGCCAAAGCAAGCAGGGCTGTCATCCGGCTTCCATCTGCTGTACGTGGGGGGGGAGAAAAGAGAGAAGCCTCAGGATGTGTTGCAGGCGTCCACCCTTTTAGTTGAGCTAGCCGAAGAACTCATAACTTTGCTTGAAAGTCAAAACGATGACAACCGAGCGAATGGCAAAGCTGAGCTGCTTTTGCAGAACGAGGGTCTCGGCCCACACAAGTTTTGTGGGAGTTGAACGTCTGCCACGGGCTCTCCTGCTTCTGTTAGCCAAACATCACGAAGCACTGTGGCTAGGTCTGGCAGAAGCTAGCAGTGCGACGTGACCAGGGAAGGCTGCTGTGATTCAGAATGCAAATGAGCTTTAAGGAGAGCCGTGGGCACAGCCAGCCGAAATGAGAAAGCATACAAACAGACGGAACGTCTGCCAAAACACACACAAATATGCACACAGCAAGCAAACGCACACAAAAAAAAGAAAGTAGTAAGTAACTACTCTGATTCACAGACACTCAAAAGCATACACTCGTACTTCGTCGACGCTTGCTAGCATCTTAGTGCATTGCGCCATGCTACCCTCCTTTTCTACTTTCACCTCCATCCCCTCCTCTCCTCCACACTTGCTCCTGCCGCATCCCATAGGAGCTCCTTTTTAAGCAGGTGTTAGCTGATTTCTGGTTCCCCCGAGGTGATTCGGTTTTGTTCTTTAGCAGCATGTAGTGGTGCCGTGAATTATCCTGACAGCACCGTACTCCTGGGTTCTGGCCCTCACCCTACCCCCACAAACCTGCTCTTTTCTTCCCTCTCCCTGCGCCTTGCATCTCCCTTCCTCAAGCCCAACCCATCTTCTCTTTGAATCCTGGCTGCCTTGACCCCCTGCTGGGGTGCCGGTTCAATACCTACCGCATCGCCTGGCTCGGTTGCCTGCTGGTCCTGAACAACACAGCCCCCACATATATACACACCCGAGTGCATGTTGAGAATCGACACGCGTGCGCACACGCGCGCACGGCACACACAAACACAGCAGTTAATCGACTCGCACAAGCCCACAAAGACACGTGCTGCATCAGGCGCACGCATGTGCAAACCCTCTGGTGCGCGTAGAAACATGCACATGCTCGGATACACTCTTAAGTGCACTTGAAGCCACTAGACTGCAGCAATAGGCACCGTTTGCATTCATTGAGATTCAAGTGAGCGATTTGAAAATGCTTCTTCGCCCTGTAGACAAAATATTCTCGCCTCATGTTTGTTGGAAAGTGCAAAGACAAAGGAAAATGTCATAATGACTTATTTTGGATTGCTTATTACGATGGCAGCTTCAGACAGCAGCTAATTGCCCTCCATTCAGTCATCACAATTAACTGGTCTTATTACGCTGTTTGAGTATATAACATATTTTGCATATTTCACAATAAATATGTCATTATCAGTAGGAAAATTAATTGTAAGGGGAACATTATTAATAAGTCAACTCAGAGGCAATATGCTAAAGGCTTATGCATGCAAAAAATCTAAACAAAAGCCAAGGACCATCTTTGTTTGGCTGCCATTTGATTCTTTGTTCAAAATCTTTGTGTAAAATTCATTTTCAGCACTTTGACAATTGTCTTAGATGTAAACTCCACAATTTCTGATCTTTAAAAGTGTCCACTTCAGCAATAGTGTTATTATGTTCTAATCAGTTTTCTCTCTTTAGCTCACCTTGCTTTTTCAGGGGAATCTATCATTTAGCATTTCCACTTGCTACAGTATACAGTATATCACATTATACCGTAAATGAATTCGTTTTTATTATGGTCATCCATTTCACAAGCATTCCAACAGTATACAGTATATAGATGTTTTCATTAATTAATCATGTTATCTCATTAATAACTTCATTATCATTATTGTCAGCTGGTCTGGTTTCACAAGCATTGCCAGTAACTAACCCCACTAACCCCACATCAGCTGACACTGCCTCATTCTCTTTGATTCCTTTACAGCCAATGGCTTCATCAAAAGCAGCTGCTCCCAAGCTGTTAAGCGCCTTGGTCTTCAGTTAGCATAGGGCTTGGTAATTGTTGTTTTTATTGTATCCTCTTAGAGGCTCAAGTGTAAACTACAGGATAAGCCCACTGCCACTGTACTAGAAGTTTAATCATGACATTGGATGTATTGTATTTGCTTCATGCTGAATGCTGTTACATGTTGCACTATAATATTCACTGGCTCCTTGTATTTAATGCTTTACATTTTTGTCAATTTTTCTGATGAACGGATAATTTATATTTACACTTTATAGAGCTACAGCACTGTAAGCTATTTAGACCAGGGGTTTTCAGCATGTCAGTCAGGCCCCCCAAAGCGGTTACAGGATTAATCACAAGGTCTACAAAGTCAATTCAAATGTAATTAAATTATTTTGAAAGAATAATGTTTAAATAACATGCATACATATTGCACTGTTGTTGGGGAGTACCAAACTGTGAACTTCAGAACATGTTTTAAGGGGTTGTGACTTATCTATAAATTATAAATGTAAATGTATACAAAAAATACAAACATAAACCTGGAGTTTAGACGTTTAGAAGTCTGTTAAACCCCATGCACGCTATGACAGGGGGTAGAAGAGTTTTGTATAACAGCAATATAAACAGTTCAACAATATATTTTAACACTGAACTGGGAGTTCACATCTCAAATAACCTAGATATATTCCATGCCAAATTCCCCATGCTGCTGTTGTATTTCATACAGGCATCCTTTTCCAGTCAGCTTGTGATGCAATAAACTGTTACGGTCAAATGATGTTTGTAGCACAGCTAGCTTTTGTCGGGTATTTTAAGCGACTCTTTAAAAAGAACGGTGGCAGTTCCCCACAAATCTGTCAAATTACCTGTGCACTGGGTGTATTTAAGACAGTCTACAGGGCCTCGTGGCGCGCATGTACGCTAACTGGGAAGGGAAGTAACAGTTTAACTACAGTATCGATTTCAAGAGCGCTAAGGAGTTAGGGCTTCAGTCCAACGAAGGTGGGTTTGGCATCCCTGGCGTTAGCCTGCTAGCCCTTTTCCCCATGGCCACGTTTGATTCAAAGGTAAAGATCTGTGGCTGCCCATTGAAGTTGTACAACTGGTGCATTGAGTTCTATATGGCTCTGTGCACTCCGCAGTGTTCTATTGATCAATAAGTGAGGAGGGATTAGTGTGAGGCAGGGAGAGAGAGAGAGGGAGAGAGAGAGGGAGGGAGAGAGGGAGGCAGGAAGGGGGGAGGGGGATTGTGAAAGGACGGGAAAGAGGGAGGCAGCAATGGTGACAAGGCGTGGCAGAGAATTGTGGATGCAGCATGCACTATAAAACGGGCCAGATGTCAACTCTCTTGCAGGGCCATGCATTTTATTGCTAGACACTAAAGGGCGATGCACTGGGTGTTCTGTACAGAGAAGAAAGCACTGATGGTGTTGACCTCCTTTTAATTCCGGGGTCAGCAGAAATATGTTGTTTTCATGTCGCTACAATTCCCAAACAGCTGAATTAAGTAGGGCTTTGCCCTCTACTGTACCGAATATCCAATCAATGATATTGAATAGCCAGACTTCAATCCCCACATCAGAGAATCAGTGTCAGAGCTTTCAACATCAAAATCAACTCTAACGTCATGTTACTGTATAGATGCCAGGAGAATTCTTCAACACACTGAAAACAACTGTGGACTGGGGGGTTATGGGTGGTGGGGGACGGCGTTAACACACGGATTCAAAACAATTCATTCCCCATGACTTTTGTGACATCTCTTAGATTTCCTGTCAAGGAGAATCCTGCAGAAATCCATTTGGCCGCCCTGGCCATTGTGAATCGCAGGCTTCCTGTATATCAATCTTCTTGTGCTGCTGGAGCGAGCCATCCAGGTGGCTCCTCCACACACACAAACACGTGTACACACACACACACACCCGCACCAGCCCATACACTCTCTCTCTCTCTCTCTCTCTCTCTCTCCCTTTCTCACCCTGACAGGTGGTGCAAATAGTTTTAGGGGTGGAGGCAGCTCGGTAAGGGGGTGTGAGGGATTTCATCGATAGGGGGGCGAGGGGCTGTGGGAGGAGGCCAAGCAGAAGGAGAAGGCTTCAGGGAGGTGGACGAGGCGTTTTTTTCTTCTTCTTTTATTTTTTCTTCTCCCTTTTTTGGTTTGTTGTTGAGCCAGGCCGTCCAGAGTTAATGGGATCAAACTGGGGGGGAGACAAAGGGATCTGCGTGTCGGTTAGCGTTTAATCTCCCTCTCCCCGTGCCTCCAAGCTCCCAGCATCTGATAATCCCCGGACTGCCTCTCCTCATCATCACCGTGGCGGAGGGGAGTGCTTCTGTAAATATTTAATTGGCTGCAGCATGCCAACGTTAATTACGTGGGTGTGTCTCCTTCCAGTGCCTCGCTCCTTGCCCCGCCATCAATGTAGTGTGCCCTCTATTGACTTCTGCATTTAGCCTTGTTCCGGCTACACTAATGCGGCCACTTCTTCTGCTAGTAGCCTACCACTGCTGCTATCCATCCTGTATACGTGACTCCCACTAGTCCTGTAACCTCAGCAGCCAATGCAATTGTTATGACTGCCAGCACAATCTCGACTCGCGCTCTAATAATGCGACAGCCTATTGGATTCCCATATTCTCCCATATTTCTATACTTTACTGCAGCCTTTTTTCTTTACAATGACTTTCTGTTTGCGGACAATGCTGCAGTTAACCTGGCTGTCCCCCCCCCCCCCCCCTTTCCTATCCCTCTGTGCCTCACTCCTCCCTCTTCTTTTCAATTGCACCGCCGCGGCTGCCTCCGTTAAAATGAATTATTGTTGTGGGTTTCATTATATCCTCTCCTGTTATCAGTCCTTACGCCACTCAAGCTTTTAGAGGTATCTTTCTCCCCGCTATATATTTGTTTGATCATCAAGGGCAATGCAAAATAGACATAGTACCCAGTACAAAGCAAGGACTCTACACAAGTGGCACAGCTCAGCAGCTCAATAGAGCTGTGCTTATAAGTGTCTGCCAGTAGCAAGTGCAATTACAAACAGGCGCATGTAAAAGTCAAGAGAATACAAATCACGTAATAGATGTCTCATGAGTGCTGCACAGACAGCCTTGCACCAAATTCTTTTTATTTTTTTTTGACAAAAGACACAAAGGAGCACATACAACAAATAATACTGTAATTGTTGGCCACAAGCAGAATTACTTAAACATCTTCAAATTGGCCCAACAGATGATGTTTTGTGTTATTTTTTGCAAATGAAAAGAAAGGATATACCTGCTTTTGCCCAAAGTACAATGGCATTACTGATAGAGTGACAGTTAGACAGAAGTGTTAAGGGAATGAGCTGTAATCTCATGTTATGTTTGTATGTTTAATCCCTTGAGCCTTTACACACAGAATAGGTGCAATTCTTTACACTGGTGGGTATGCGTGCAAATCAGGACCCGAGGCGTGTGTGTCTGTGTGTGTGTGTGTGTGCGTGTGTGTGTGCATGTGTGCATGAATAGTAATCGGTGGGTTCTAGTTGCATGCCAGGAGAACAGGTTGCAGCAAGGACAAGAGATAGCCTGGACATATATCTATATAGCTATATCTGTTGTAGACAGCGGTGGGCTGAGAAATTCAATATGCAACCATATTACCAGCAGCCTTCCCCCTCCCCCAACCCCCAAACCAAACCCAGGCTCACAAGCACCAGGATTCACCAGTACCTAAGAGAAGGGGTGGGAAAACGTTCACCACCAACACAATGCAAGATGGGTTAAAAGGCATCAACAAATCAACACAAATACATAAAGAAATAATTAATTAATAAATAAATACACATCAGATGGCGCCGCCGGGTGGCCAAATACGATATTTTTAGGACATCACGAGGGATATACAGTACAGGTCAGGCCAGTCTCTAACTAGCCCTGATATAATCAGTGGATTGCCTTCATGGTCGAAAAGAATGCATGAGACAAGACATTGAACAGAATTCCCATTTTTTACATGAGTTAATTGAAAATGAAACGATTAAGATCGCTGCATGTCTTGTGCTGTCGACTGCAGTGCTGCCCCCCTGTACATTCCCAAGGGATGGCAAAAAAAAGAAATGCATGTAACACATTAAACTTAAATAAATGTTGTGACTCATCCCCGACCATATTGCTTCCTTTTTCATTTTTTTTCTGCTCCTTCTATTTGCAGCACGAGAGGCAGATTACACTTAATTTGTGCTCTTTGCTTTTTATAGCATGCTGTTGTCGATCATGCCTTTTAAGTGCTGTGTGCATCGCCGGGGCGCTCTGAAACCATGGTGATTACATAATCCCAATGTTGATTTATTTTATCAAACAGCGGGGGGACACATGCTGTCATGGCACCAGGTGTTTCATTTCCTGTGCCAGTGGTAGATCTCCCCAGATACCCTGCATGGAGGGTTCCGGGGGGTTTGAAGTGACAAGCCCCTGGTTTGGCACCTGTAAGAGAGATATCACATAGACTCGCACTTTAGCCTTTGTCTACAGGCCAGTCACCTTCACCCGTGCCAAGGTCAAACGCACCACTCATTATTCACTGAGCTTTCAGAAAGAGTGACAGAGGTGGTGAGGGTCACACAGTGGTGTGTGTATGTATACGTTCATGTGAAGGACAAGTAGAAGGACAGTGTGTGTGTGTGTGTGTGTGAGTGTGTGTGCGCGCGTGCGTGTGTGTGTGTGTGTGTGAGTGATGCTGTAAAGGAGGCGGTTGTTCTCATCTAATCGTACATTTACGTACACATATATGGAAATAATATAAACACATCAAAGAAATGTGTTACACTTCCTACAATTTCACTATTAAAATAGCGCTCCTTTTCCACTTATCGCTGTCAATAATAATGTCATTAATGTTAGGGATGCTTTATGTTTTGAAGAATGAGCACAGACAATATGTCACAGTATGTTACTAAAATGGGGTTTGGGATGGGGAACTCTTAACTATAGGCTTCCATTTGTAGATACCATGCCATAAAATGTTGTCATAGATTTATAAATAGATAATAAATTGGTTGAAATTGGACCGAGCACATTTTCCCCTACACTAACAATTAAAACACACCTGAATGATTCTACTAGCTATTTCGACGATTGCTAACGTATCATTGTTATCAAAGATTTGATTTCCTATTTAGGCTAAAGGATCATTGTTTCCCCTATTTCCCTGATACTACTGTAGGTTGCCTTAGGGCCCCACCTATGGCAGTGGTAAGGGAAATGTACAGCTGTTTCATATTTCCTACAACTGTACACCTTAATGTTGCTTTGTGTGCACTGAAGAAATTGTGTTAATTTGTAGTCCGTGCTCACATTGCGACGGCAAGTATGGCTGAATGTGTTGACCTGGTTATCACGATGTGCACCGCCTGGGACTCGAGGCAAGGGGATACAGGTTTTCTCGAAAGCGAGGTGTCAATCGGGCTGTGAAAATGGGAATTGAGCGGGGAATAGGGAATAACTTCCTGTGGTTTGTACCCATCACAGCATTGTTTAGAGCTTTCAGCGTACACACCCATCATTCATTCAATCAAAATGTGTTTGTGTTTTGTCCCTGTACCCAGGTGATTGAAATTGTGTCCGCAACCGTGTAGAGATGTAAATGTATGTCTCCATGTCACACCCGTCTCCCACCTTCGAGCTCGGAAACTGAATTAACCTGAACAGCTAAAGCCCTGAGATAGACAGAAAGCACAGTCGGACCCAGCAACTCCTTGCGCGGCTGTCCTATACCTTAAGGAAACAGACAGCACAGGAGGACACATCATAGCTCGTACACAATGGCTAGCGTGTCCACCCCTCCCCCGAAGCCTTTCAGGCCAAGTGAGAGAGACAGTAAGTGGATGGAGCCATTTTTTGGATCCTTTCCCGGCTTAGGCAGCACAACAACACAATATGCGACACAGGGCCTTTGGCTGAAGAGTTTTACGGACACTTTCGTTTGCGTATAAACACTATATGCATTTACTGCCATAAACAATAAACACCTTGATGCATCAGACACACATTAGTGTTCTGTTCAGGTATTCTCAAATGCTCAGTGCACACGCGCACACACACACACACACACACACACACACACAATTGTGCCCGCGCACAATTATGGAATCAGTCCTAATTAGACTAAATCCAGCATTCATTTCAGGGGAAAATTGTACTTTAGAAGTGCAGTTGGTAATTTTTTCCATGCAGTTTGAAAACCTTTTGATTAGCAATCCATGTGCATTTTAATTCTAAGACCCCTCTCATTAGTCTTTGTAATCAAACCACGATCCACTAGCCTCCGTTAATTTAAAACCCACAGTTTCCAGCTATTGAACACTGTCGTTTCAGGTTTGGCTCTATATTCGGCATGCTTAGCGTGTCTTCGATTCGGCGTGCCTTTTTAACAAAGCTCCGGGTGGTTCTTAACTCCTGACTGCACTGGTTTCGTCTCATAAAGTCGCAGTTTATTAAACCTGCAGGCTAGACCACAGCGAAAAAACCCATTGAGATATTAAGGTCATCTTATAGACAGAGATGGAGTGAGAGAGAGTGAGAGAGGGGTTTTTGGAGATATAGAAAGGACACAAGCTGAGCTACCGACATCATGCAGGACTTTGGCAGGCTTTAGATGGACAGAGCCAGGTGTCTTGCTGTGGACCAACCTGCCTCTGTACTGCCAAGATGGAAAAGGTATAAAAGTCAGGGGTTATCTTGTGTTTGTAGAGCCCAAGTAACTACCAAATGTACACGTTATAAACTTCATGATTTCAGAACTATATGGGTTTTATGTTTTTATTAGTTTATATATATATATATAGTTTGAGTGTGGGTCACACACCTCACAAATGTCAAGTTTGTATTTTTATCTTGGTCTTTCAGTACGTGCACACGCGGGTGCTTGTGTGTACCTGTGTGTGTGTGCGCGTGTACGATTGTGCCTGTGCTCTTGTGAGTGCATTCTCTTGTTATTCAGCTGTTGTGTTTTTCTTCCTGTAGGCTATGTATGCACTTTGCGTGTGTGGCAGTGTGCGCGCGCGTATTGGTAGGCAGGACGTGCATCCCTTCTGTTGCCGTTGCTGTCCCTTCATTTCACGCTCTGGCAGCTCCGCGTGAATCCTCTTCCCCTGGCTCATTATCAGCGCTGTTCAATGAGCGCCCGCCGCCCACCCCACCCAGAATGCAGGGGTAAACCAATCATCATTCACATACGGGGGTCAGTGTGGACGTCGTAGCTCTTTGGTTTTTAGTTTATTCGTTATCTTCTGTTCGGAATACATCGAGCGTGCGGGCCGTGTAGCAAATCCCCACACTGCCTGGACTTGTGACGTCCCCAGCTACGGTGCACATCCGCTGGAGGCCGATAATGTGAATCGAGTGTATGGCTGCGGTTATTGGAAGCATTTCGCTCACAGCTCCCTCCTCTCATTTTCGTTGGCAGGGCCCAGCGTGCATGGAGCCGAAATCGGCCACCTGCCCGAAAACATTACTGTGTTGGAAGGAGACAGCGTCATTTTGAGGTAACTCTTGATCCTACACCTGCACCTACTAATTACATGAAAAACTTGTTTGTTTTTTTTCCTGCCACCTGTCGTGCCAGTTTAATTGCCAATTCTGTGTAACGTATAACTTCAATTAAATGTCACCTTGCATGGATGATGTCTAACCATACAACACCGTCAGTCTTGTCTTGAATGACAGTCGGTGTTGGTGGAGTGACAAATGTAAGCTGATATGTTGAGCACAACACAACATGAAACGAAATAACACCATGAGATAACGCAGCACAACAGATAACAACACAACCTACGCAACAGCACAACACAACACCCTGACCATACAACAATAATGATATGTTGGCCAGCTCGGTGGGCAGGCCAACCAGCTATCCAAGTGGCCAACTGTGAGAGATAAAGCAGAAATCACAGCTTGCTGTGTCCCCTAAGCAAGCAGAGAAACAGCCAACTTGTGCTTTTTTTTCCCTAGACTGCCAGTACACTGAGCCTTTCAGAAAAACATCAAAGTCATTTCTTTCCACACTTTTGAACTTATGTCAACAAATCTCCTAACAAATTCCACATTTGGTTTCATTTTCCAGATTCTTAAAGTAGAATAGGCTTTCCATTCACTGTAGGAAATGGAATGTGTTATTCATTGGCCTGGAGACAGTTCAGTCAATATTTGTTAAAATGAACAAGACTTCGAAAGCAAAAAAACCAAAGAACCTGGATGCTAATCTATGAGGTCATCAAGATGTGTCGCCTGAAGGCGATGCATTGACTGTGAAGTGGAGACGGCTTTGTAAAGTCATGGAATCTATTTTAGCTTTTCCCAGAGCGTTATTGGCCTAATAGATAAAACTAATCTAAATTAAACTAAAACCACTATGTCTATAAAACCTGGGTGCACTCAGTTTCTTATGAGTCTGCATTTATCGTCGGTGGAGTAGTTTTGCAGAGAATCCTTTACTTATAGTCTGGGACGTAGTGTTGGCCAACTGTGTTAAGATGTATTTGACAGAAAGATGTATTTTGATTGACATGCTCCAAAACCAACTACATGCCATCAAGCAATGTGCTTGGAATAGTGGTGAAAGCAAAACAAACCTAGCTGAAACATCGCAATTTACAAAATGTGATTAATGGCTCAGCTGCCGACAACACTTTAGTCAGACAACAATTCAGGTCAGAATATCAATATACAGGCATCTCATTTCCTATGGCCTTGTGAGTGACAACTGCCGGCTTCCTGATAGTGCTGACATGCTATGTTTCAGACATTCAGCACAAGTCGTTTATGTGACGTAGCGGTGATGAACGAACGAGCTTGAGGCTATCAGTGGAGCTGTCCATAGGTGCTTTAAACCAACATTATGGATTTCGGAAAACTCTCTCTTGTGTCTGACCAATGCCATAAACCACAATAGTGTGGTCTATGGCCAGACATAATGCATAATTTAATATACTATTGCTTACTGACTCATTTTACAGTACAGTATAGTCTTATTTGCATTGATCTTGGTTCAGTTTTAATTTTATTGCAAGAGTGGCCGTCATTTCATTGCTTTAAATATGCATTTAAGTATAGGCCTACATGCAGCAACCAGCCTCTGATAAACAAGACACACACAAGATTTATACATATTATCTATTCAGATGCAATCTGGTGTCTTTCTCTAAGCCACAACAAAGGCTTGTGTAATGCTTGAAACTATATATAGGCATTTTGGCTTTGATGCAGGGCATAAAGACAAGGACTGTTTGATGCTATTTTGTTACTTATTTAAGTCCTTTGAGACTTTTTTACAATTTTAGAATTAATTATTTAAAGGGAAATAGATGACGCTAGCATTAGAACAAGGATGATTAATTAGGCTAGGGTTTCAACAAATGTTTTATCCCTATATAAACATGCCATATACAAAATGTGCTGTAAATGGGTACAATGTCCTGTAGGCTACCGATCGGTGGAAGAAACACTGAAGGGCAAAGGTCACTGTATTACCTTGTATGCCATTTGTTAATAATTCTTATCTCTTACCTGTACTGTGTAAAGGTTGATAGATGGTACAGATGGTGTCAGTTTGACAGATGCTTGACATCTACCTGAACAGTGATATTTAACCAGATCATAGAAAAAAAATGTATGAATATGTGACCTCCCATTGCAGTTACAGCTGGGCAAGGACACCTAGTGGTCAAACAAAGTACATGTGTTTTAACATAGCTTTATTATCCTAAATACAATGTGTAATGTTTATAGTGTACTTCATGACGCGCTGTGTAAGATAACAGAAATAGTTAATTTTACTGTTTTCTATTAGTTTTTCTGCTTGTGTGTGGCAATCTCATTTGTCATCTACTGTACATCACGTCAGAAAGTATATAAAGATAGTGTGTCACACTTTTGCTTCAGCCATGAATTTATTTTTTTACATATACTGTACTTCCAAAACCTCACTTGTCCAGTATGGACACCTTCATTAACAGGATTATTAATATAGTGGAATAAATCAACAAACATGTAAATATTTCTGGTTGTAAATACATATTTATACTGTATATCAAAATGAGTTAAGCTCTGTATGTTAAGAAAATGACAAATTAAAAGCCATTACAATTGACAAAAAATTGGTATTGGTAGTATGAAGTTCAAAAGAATGCTTGTTAACTGTAGAAAAGCAATATTTAAGAAGGGACCAAAGACATGCTGGTTATTTCTGTTCATTATGATATAAAAGCAAGCTGTCAAACAGCAGAGCTCTCACGTGTTGATCCTCCCACAGGTGTAAGATTGATGAAGAGGTGACTCACAAGGCCTGGCTAAACCGCTCCAACATCCTGTTCGCGGGGAAGGACAAGTGGTCACTGGACAAGCGCGTGTCGCTTGTCAATAGCAACACCAGTGACTTCTCCATCCAGATAGACAGGGTTCAAGTGGCAGATGAGGGCCCCTACACCTGCACCTTCCAGGCCAATAACATGCCTCGCATTTATCACGTCTATCTCATCGTCCAAGGTAGGTGGAAAGACTGGCAGCAGCTGACGGGTTTAACTGGAGGGCAATGTAGCTAATAAATATGCAGCTTTTATTCATTCTGTCCTTGTTTTTTTATTCATTCTGCACCTGAGTGTAAATTGTATGTCTATTGTTACTCAGCCAGTAATGGCCAAGTCAAGTCTATTTCTTAATCACATTAAAGTCTCAAAGGGGCTCCACAGATCCACAATCCACATGAAAACATTATGACACCCCCGTTACCTCAAGCCCCATTTGGGCAACAAAACAAACGATACACTGTAAATAAATACAATTACAAAAATAGAAGAATCACTGGGCAGTGACCACAAAGCGAGGAGTCCAACCCTTCCAGGATGAAATCGGTGCTGAACACGCAACATTATTAGCATTACACAACACTTGTTTTCTTTATTTAGTGAATGTTGAAGATGGCGTTAAAATGATAGTGATATAATGTTAATGACATTTTTAAGATGTAATCTTTTAAATGGTGGGAGATAAAATATAAATTATAAAACACTTCAAGTGGTGGCTTAGTATTTGTTTCAAGGTTACAGTATAAAGCTAAGCCAGTAGTTATGCAACAACATTACGTGTGCCTCGCGGTAGCTAAGTGTATGCTCCATGTCTGTCACTACAACACCTATTAGGCTTTCTGTTTTCATCGGGGGGGCCAGTGTGAGGCAGGGTAGATGGAGGGGGGAGATTGACCTACACAGGGGGGCTGTCTAACTGCCTGACTGAATAAGCAACAGTGAAGGACCAGGACTGGAGCCCAGTAGTCAAGGCTGCTACGTGAGTGAAAGTCTGAGTGATCTTGACTGACGTGACGTGTTTGCGCCCGACTGCTCGCCTGATGGATTGCAGACCTTTTCCCCATGCATGTGTCAATTGTTATGTATATTGTACCCTGTGTATAGCCTGTATTGACAGGCGAAATGAAAATGGAAGAAAAGAAAACATGGGCAAACCAGGGTTGTCTTGCATCACACAGGTGGCTTACTGTGCCTCTTGGCCTCACGTATTTTCCTCATTGTGCTGCTGCCAAACAAAATCTCTTGTCTGATGGAGACAAGGGTTTGCAGCACAGATGACCACGCATACCTGATTCCCAGTCGCCCCCAATTTCAGCACTAGTGCGATATCCCACGAAATAATTACACCCCCAAGTCAATGCATCAAGTGAGGGAGCCACACCACCACTCCAATCTTTGCTTTATCACCGAGTTTTCCATTCCAGTAAGATATTGAAAAATGGTATCCTCAGTAGATGTCTGGCAAAAAAAAGCAATCTAGCGGCCAGACTCATTAAAAACAATGATAATGGGCCATTTAAATTCAAGGACCATCTTGTTATCAAACTTACTACAAGCAAAGTGCCCTGACATTAATATGAGAGTTTGGAATAAAACAGTACTTTAGGGATGGTTCACTTTGGACGTTCACTTTTGAAAGGAGATACAAAATCTTCCATGACTTCCATTTCAAACTTTGTCCTGTTAAAAGTAGATTACATGTTGAGGATTTTTACTGAAAACCATGTATGGCATTAGCCTGCCAATTATTTTAAATAGGCGGTAAGGTATCTTGTCGCACAGTGTTAGGTCACAGCTTATTAATCGTAAAGTGTCTGTCTTTATGTCTGACTTAGGCACAGGGATTTGCATCACACTTAAAGCGCAGCAACCCTGATCAATAATTCATTAACTAAGAAGGATTTTTAAGGTCACAGTCTAATAACATGATTTTGTTTGACAGTGCCGGCCAGAATCGTCAACATCTCCAGAGACGTGTCAGTGAATGAGGGGGAGAATGTAAACCTGTTCTGTCTGGCCGTGGGTCGACCCGAGCCTACCGTCACCTGGAAGGACCAGAAATGTAAGCTGGCAGTTTGTTTGCTCGTTGCAAGATCCAAACACAGCTGTCCTCGGCTTCACCTCTATCCTCCCCATCTTAACATTCACTCCCTATCCTATGCTGTCCCTCGGCGTCTTCTCATTTTTCCCCATCCTGCCTAATTCCTTATCGGCATTCCGCCGCCATTCCTGCCTTTATCCTCCATTTCCATGTCATCATCGCTAAACCCAGCTGTTTCGCCTGTCCCTGCCTTAGATTCATGCGCCCATATTTCCGTATGTTCCAATGTTTTTTTTTCCCCAAAAACCCACACATTATACGTAATTATCCCCACTGCACCAGCCGTAATCATCAGCATCTGTCTTCATCTTCTCTGTCACCCGGCACCATGATGCCAAGTGACGCTAATAGCGGTGTTTGTCGTTAAACCGGTTATTTATAACTTCCATCATCATTGTGTGGAATTTGAAGTCGTTTCGGGGTGGCCCTGATAAAAAGACTGATAAATGATGTCAAATTCATTTTATTTCCTCAGACAGAGATTATTCTCCTATCTCCTGCCATCTCTGTCCCGGCTGTTATTGGCAGTTATGAGATTCCAGCTGATGGGCATTCGGGTTCATTAGCTTGTACCTATATACTGTACCTATTAGTGTGTTGGGTTGCAATTTTACAGGAAATGCTTCATATTAAATGTACAACCATGACACAGTGACCTTGTTCCTTATTACAGCAATTTTTATTGCCATTGGCATAGGTTTTACTTCATCCTATGATCTGTACTTATAGGTTATTTATCACAGGTATTCAAATTTTAATCTAAAAGCCAGCCCATGATCCAAGTTTAGTTAATAAACGTACGAAATATCTCAGAAGAGCCAGGTTGCCATATTGTGTTGTAGGAGAGTTAGACTGTCCTCCAACTGGAAGGTTTGTAGTAGCAGCTTCTGGCCAAATGCACCAAGGGACACTAGATAATGTGCATGTGTATGCTTGCCCTGAGTGTACTGCTATTAAATTTCAAAGTATAATCTAAAAGGCTCCATCATATTATTAGATTGGATTTTCAAATGCAGCTGACTAATGGGTTTAGGAGACAAATATTGGCAGCTACACTTTGTGGACGTTTTCTGTTCATCAGCAAATAAAAGCCTTGTTTTGTGTGGTTTGTCACTGCACTGGTCTAAGCAGGATCAAAGCTAGTTTTAAGATTTAAGGTCACTATTTATTATACATTTATTTATAAGGAAAACTCTGTGACAAGATGTGTCTGAAGACAACAATCTAAAATGCTAAACAGCACATCGGTGTGGAACATCAGCGTCAGAAATATTTGTAATGTGGGGGGGGGGCAGGCAATCTACCGTAACATTAAATTAACTAAACAAGGCAAACTACATAATGTTAACATTAAATCGATGACTTTACCATTAATCTAACGTTACCTAGAAGCGTGTAACAAAACAAGAAGGTTTTACCTCCAGCTAAACAGTTAGACACAAATATATTGTGTAGCCTGCGACTATGCAACATTGTATGGAGGGCTGGCTTGCCGTGGCTTGGTAACAATGAAAACATGTCATGGAGTTTCATTGAGTTAGGCTCTCAATTAGCGCGTGGAATGTATGTGATGATGCATCACTGACTTGAACGCTGAGTGGATAGACTGATGAAGTTTCACGTGGTAAAAGTAGGGGGGGGTTAGGAAGAATATTTTTAAAAGTGATGGGGTCTCGTCCCCCTCTCGTACAATGGCTGTGACGCCCATGGTGTGGAAAATATACAATGTAAGCGCAATGTAAATGATACTGTACGGGAACGTACTGTAGCTTACAAAGCTATATTGTGGCACCGCGCGCTAACATATACAGCACATTGTAAATATACCTGACTCACCTACTGCTATACATCTCCCCAGCATACACTAGCGATACACTAGCGCCAGCCTACAGTACAGTCTCTAGCTCCATATAGCTCCGGCCTATATATAGCTCCGGCCTATATAGCTCCAGCCTATTGCTCAGGGGCACGTTCCATCACCTTTCTACAGCACGGCTGTCCCTGTAAGGTACTTGCTGTGCATACCACGCCTAAATCCTTGCTGCTTGACGCACTCTGTGCCATACTGCAGGCAGGCCTACACTGAGGCTCCTATTAGCACACACCCACACCTGCAGCAAGCCACCAGCGTTTCTCCCCTGTCAGCATTATTCCTCGCTCTCCCACGAGTCCCCTCCCCCCGCCGCCCTGCCGTCTCCAGCCAACCCACCCCCATCCCCCGACTCCCTCTTGACCCCCCGCCAAAGCCCCTCCGCATTGCTATTCCGCAGGAGTGTGTGCAGCCCAGCCATCGGCTGCAGGGGACCTGGGCGGGTGGATGCAGTCGCCTACGGAAACGACGAGGAGCTGCCAGCCATCTGTTACCATTAGTCATAGGCTGCTTAGGGAGCAGGCCGATTGGGGGGTGGGTGGCAAGGTGTCAATCGGGGTTGGGGGGGTGGGGGGGTGGGCAGGGTCAAGACCTGCTAATCAAAATGTCCCCCTACGCCTGTATGACTCCTCACTTAGCAGACAGAGATAGGAGAGACTGTGAGCATGGCCTCCTCAGCAATCCAAATCACAGATGCAATCTAGGACTGGCCTGTTCTCTACTCTTATTGCAGCCATCACACACACACACACACACACACACACACACACACACACAGCAGGCTGTTATCATCAGCATCTGTTAAGACCAGCACACACATGCACAATTAGCCTGACGATGCCAGCTTTGCACATTAAGAGACCAATATGCATGCAGGATGTTATTTACATGTGCAGCTCTTTAGCACCATTAAGATACAGTATTAAGCTCATCCGTTGCTGTTATCCGGACAGGTATTGAATATTGGTTAAACCTGGTCTAATTTTAGGTTACATTCCACTTGCTTTGTCTGTGTAGTTCAAGTTTCAAGAGTTTTCTGTACTGTCACTTAAGGCAATTTAAATGGCAACAATTTAATTACTCTATCACCAGATTAAATATACTATACTCAATAAAAATATAAACACATTGGTTTGAAGTAAATTATCTAAGACTTCTTCTATGCAAACATTTTTATCTCTCAGTTTCTTCACAAATCCTTTTCAGTGATCACTTCACCTTTGTCAAGATGATGCATCCACCTGACAGGTGTGGAATATCAAGACACTGATTAAACAGCATGATTATGGCACAGGTGTGCCTGGGACTGGCCACTGTATAAAATGTGGTTTTATAGTTTTATTGAGTGTGTTTGGAATCCTATCCTACTATCCTATCGTGGTGTTGCAGTATTTTTCAGCTGCAACTTCATGATATGGCGACACTTAACCTACGTAAGAAGACAAGCTCATTGCTGCCCACTTTGACTGCCAAGGGAGCTATGAAGGGGTACATGGTATTCATTGAAGCTGCCAAAA
The DNA here is from genome assembly GCA_027564795.1 of Aphredoderus sayanus. Classification (NCBI taxonomy): domain Eukaryota; kingdom Metazoa; phylum Chordata; class Actinopteri; order Percopsiformes; family Aphredoderidae; genus Aphredoderus; species Aphredoderus sayanus. The sequence continues at coordinate 20,162 of JAODUG010022159.1, forward strand.
ATGTATTATTGAACAAACCAAAGAAATATCTTGTTTAGGGTTTGAAAAATATATTGTTGAGGGAACTGCCTATACAATTACCTCCATGACATTCTCTTGATTTCCAGTTTTAGGAACTGTTTTTGGAATTTGTGTCATTGGCACACACTATGGGATATTTTAATGCAGATTTCTTTACTTGTAACATAATGTTAGAATGTGCTAGTTTAAGACAACTGTACCAGGTGACCAGGTGCACTTTCATAAGAGAAAATTTGAACCCATGAGTACTGTACTGGGAGAAGTAAAGAGGATTCCACACCACTCTGACTCTGGTGTAGGTGGGGCACTGGGTTCAACCAGAAGGGGAATTCCTGACACCAACTGTGCAGTATACCTTTAACTAAATGACACATCAAAATGAGTTTTAACCCTCCGCTTTTGCACTGAACTACTATTTAGCTCAACAGATACGTGTTGAACTCTGTCACCCGCAATAGACCTACCATTGGGACCAAGCCTCACTACTCTCTCCCTGACATCAGACCTTGACGCTGCCTTGACAGGGAGCTCTGTAATAGAAATGGATAAGAGGGCTAGTGAAAAATCAAGTGGCTTGATGGCTGAGACAGACATAAAGTGCTCTAGGGAGATATAGACCCCTGCAGGGCAGGCCTGACCCACTCTCCCCTCCTTTCATTTCACACACACCTGCCTCTCCTCTCAGCTACAATCCAACTATCTCTGCTGGTCAGGAGTCAGCCTCTTTCAGAAGCCGTAAGTGGTTGATGGAGCTGTGGTTTTTACACACCATTGTGGGAAGGCTGGGCTGCAGTCTGATATCATCTCGCTGCCGTACTGAGGGGAGGTGAGCCATGCAGGGCTTGCTCATCTCCAGGGCGAGAGACAGGGATAGATAGAGAGAGAGAGAGAGAGAGAGAGAGAGAGAGAGAGAGAGAGAGAGAGAGAGAGAGAGAGAGAGAGAGAG
>JAODUG010022178.1:0-21119 GCA_027564795.1 Aphredoderus sayanus
AGGACAAACGTTCATCGGCAGTGTAAGACACTTGTTCAAACAGGTATTTGGCCGATTTATTACTCTTGTACACACACGCGCGCACACACGCACACACACACACACACACACACACACACACAGTATGTTTTCAATGTTGTTTTTCATAGTGTATTTTTATATTGGTGTGTACTGCCTTTATCCATGCTGCATTGTATCGCCCATTAATATAACTCATGTCTGTGAAAAGTGCTATATAAAGTTTATTTACCAAGAGGATGCTTGTGCACATGCACACACACACACACACACACACACACACACACACAACCTACCATAACCATTGGTGTTCAGGCTGGCACGGGCATTGATGGGCATGTAGTTTGCTCCACTAGTAGGGGTAGGGGCAGCACCCGTGGGCATCTGGCCAAAAGAGTTAGATGAGCCACCCCCAAATCCTCCCATGGGACCAAATGGAGTAGACAGTGTCTTCCCTGCCTGGTGAGTCACCTGCTGGTCAGAATCGAAACAAACATAACACGTGATGCCGATTACTAAATGTTAACATTCTACTAAATGTCTCAAAACTGGTAAACTTGGTATTATTTTCAGAAAGGAATTTGTGATGTAGAGGTGAACTGTGGTAGGCTCCAGGTGTCTCACCAGGTTATTAAAGGCAGGTCTGACTCCCCCTGCCCCCGTTCCAGGCCAGCCTGCTGCCGGCCCTCCTTGAAGGGGGCTACCGGCGGCGGCGCAGGGGGCGGCTGAGGGAGGACCACCGTTCTGGCGGGACATCTGCACCAGCATCTGGCCTGCCGAGTGGGGCTGCGGCCCCATCTGAGGGGCCATACTGACCGGCCTGGGGACGAGGAACACAGCGTCACAACAGCAGTAAGGGGAGGGAACTGGCAGAACTCACCCATCGTGACCTCTACCTAGTCATACCATTTACACACGCACCCCTACGGACGAACGGACAGACAGACATATAAAATGATTGGTGCAAATAATTGATACTTTAGAATGCATGCGTCCTTGTTGTAAATAGTAGCATCTGTCTATCAGGCTTCAATGGTCTTTAATAGTATATGCAGCAGTGTTTAATGTGCCATGCAATCTAGCAAATATTAAAGAAAGCCACATAAACACAACAATAGCTCTATATAGCTCTAACTGTAAGTATATGCCATTATCTCTTTGTCTTACTCGTTTCTATTTGTTCTTGTAATACCTAAATCTCCCTACGGGAATAAATAAAGTGCCATCTTAACACATCTTAACCTGACACTTAAGGCCATGGTATACTTCAAACAAACAGGCTTCAGAGCACATGAAAAACAATGGAGGAGATGCATTTCATTGCAGGCACTTAGGAGGCGGTAAGAGTCCATGTGGTAGGCTGTCACACCTGTATGCGTCAGTGGTGCAGGCAGCTGTGTAGCTGGCTGGAGGGTAGATCTGGGTGGGGGGTGTGGAGGTGGAGGGGAGGTTCTTGCCCGGTTCAGAGCCAGGGTAAAGGGAGGGGTAGAGATCAGGTTTCTCCAGGCTCTTACTGAGTTCCGGCCCTGCTGCTGTGACTGCCTGCACCGGCATCTGAGGAACATGACAATTAGTCACAGATGAGCCAACCATTTGTGATTTCAACATCTCTCTTCTCTCTCCCATGACAAGAGAGAATTATAAGGAAGCAAGAGTCAGCGCCAATTTAAATTAGTCATCTTTGGCTAACTGTAAAGTCTTTAAAAATTTCCACAACCAAAAAAGTCCATTACGGTCACATAAAAAAAAACTAAAAAACAAGCAATTCCAGTAAAAGGGCTGCTGAAAGACTAATACTGCTGTTTTATTTGGCCACTGAATAGAAGAACCAACATCCTGTGATCACCTGGTGATTCTAGGAGATTACAAGAAAGCGAACAACAAAAATGCTCTTTTATATATATAAAAAAAGATTGATGCAAATAATTGATACTATAGAATGCATTTAATGCAACGCTGTAATGGTCTTTAATATCCAGCAGTGTTTAATGTGCTATGCAATCTAGTGAAAGCCACACAAACACATATACACACACACACACACACACACACACACACACACACACACACACACACACACACAACATTGAATAGAATAATCAACATCCTGTGATTGTGTTCCTAAAAACACCCGGTGATTCTGGATACATTACAAAAGAGCGAGGGGAAGGAAAATACATTTTAAATACATTTTTTTTTTTAAAGCAGCAAACACAAATGTGTGGTCTGACCTGTGGAAGGGCGATAGGTCCTGCCTCATAGAGGCTGTCACTGGCCCCACCCCCTTCCAGCTCTGCCTGCTGCTGCTGTAGCTGCCTAGAAAGACAGGGAAAGAGAAAGGGAGGGGCAGACAGCTAAAGTTAGCACCAACAGGCCCACCTAATTGCCCATTTCATGTCCGGCACCGCTGAGTGAGGAATCCCAAACACCTGCTGACACGACAGCGCTGAAACCACCACCACCGTCACCACGGCAACGCGGACAGAGCGGCGCACGGAACAGAGGAGTCTCTGCTACACACGACACGCTAACATGCACCAACACCACCTGCGCTTCTACGGCAACAGTCCTCTATGCAATATCTATGCATGCTTCCCACGAGGCAACAAGACAAAAACATTACAGGGGAAGGGACAGCATAGAAGACGAGAATCACGAAGGAAGGCGGGAAACCCAGAGGGGAGTCTAATGGCTGCTGAAAGGCTGCAGCATTGTGCCGTGAATCAACCCCTGCTCTCCCAGGCAGGCAGGGATCACGGTCCCGTCTGGCCTGCTCCAGTCTCACCTGGCGGCCCCCTGGCCCGGGCTAAGCACCACAGACGGGTCGTTAGGGCTACTCTGGCCCAGAGATGGAGGCAGTGAACCCCCTGGGGATGAGAGGGGTGTGAGGGGATCCTGGCTCGAAGTTCTAGTGCCCCGCAAACACATGAGGGGGTTCAGAAGAGGCGGAGGGAGAGAGTAGTCAGTGGGTTTCAAATAAAAAAGAGGTAGGTGAAGGTGTGGGGGGCTGTGTGTGAGGGTCACAGACATAATGGGATCATCCACAAGCAAACACTGTATAGTATTACTTAAAGTACTCATTAAGCACAGTCCAACACATGGGTGACTTACTTGACGTTAGCATTGGTACAGATGATATACTCGATTTCCTCTGAAAAGGGGTTCTGGAAGGTGAAGGAGCTGGTTCTCATCCAGATCCATTCTCTGGACTTGGAGCGAAACCGGAACATCACTGACAGAACCTGACCCTTCAGCTTCAACACCTATAGAAGAACCAGGCAATTAGTACAGGCCTAGGCCAACATTAGAGTACAGAGTACTCCATAAAAGTACAGTCCATAAAAGTCCGTACCTGTTGGAAACTGTCTCTCAGCAGACCCCGGTCTTCATGGTGTGCCAGATCCAGAATGTTCTTTCCCAGTAACTCCTGTAATGCAGAACAGCCCACACGATATAAAAAATAAAAATAAAAAATAATTCAATAGGTTCAATAATGGGAGCCTGTCGGCATTAGAAACCCGTTAAAGCAGACAAGAGTACTGTAGCTAGGGGGCTTTACCTGGGGCTGGTAGCCCACTGTGGCCATACAGCGGTGGTCCACAAAAGTGAACACTCCCTGGCAGTTATGGCGTGAGATGAACTCCACCGGAACGGTGATGCTGTTCATATCAGTCTCACCTGGGCAGCAAGACACCTAAAGAGGGGAAATAAGATAACAAACAAAGCATTTAATAAAAAATAAAAAAAAATGTATATAGCGGGCACATTTAAGGGCACTACATACTGTACAGTATACCTGTAGTCTCCCAATGGCGACAAGACAGTAACGACTGCCCTGAGTGTTGTCGGCTTCTTCATCGGTTAGTGACACTCCTGAGACATAATCACACAGACGCACATGGTGTCATGGATGCTGTCATCAAACATGTATATATGTGTAATACACATTGTGTATACTATCTGACCAGCAATTTTACATCAGGAAATCAGCTAATATAATAATCAGAAATGTAACTATGACATGTTTGGGGTCTTTATAATCAAATGTTTGTGTGTATGCTCTTAAAAAAGAAGAAAAAAAAAAGAAGAAAGGATTTACCTGCAGGGGGCCATGACTTAATGTATCCAGTACAGTGGACCACTACATACTGCGGCTCCCCTTCCTTGGCTACACCCAGGCCATTCCTTGTAGCAGAGACGAGGAGGAGATAGTTGTCAGTTGACCAATCAAACCTGGACCAGTGATTTCTGTTTTCTGTTTTTTCTGGTATTTTACAAACCCTACTCACATTTAGGCTGTCTTATAAGAAAAAGAAGTTTGGTTTAGCTCACCTGTTTCTGTTCTTGAGGAACTTAAGTCGATTCATAGACATGGGCTCCACTGTGCATGTACCACACCTGGAAATACACATAGAGCTCAGTAAGTAAGAATGACATTATTACGTTTGCATTCACTGTCAGACAGGTAGGCGGGCTGACTATAGTGTCCGCACCTCATTCTGCAGATAAAGGATCGCCGCGCTCCCATACTCATTCTGACTGAGGACTGTTGGCCTTCTTTCTTCACTGTTCCCGTTTTCAGGTCCAACAACCTCCCTTACAGGGGGAAAACAATCGTTATTTATACAGCACTTTTCATACAAATACATGTAACACAAAGTGCGTCACACTACAAAACCATTAAAAACAACAATGTAATAAAAGCGCCCCATGTAACGCCCATCAGCCCAACCCTTCAACCACCAACAAGCACCCGTGAAAGCAGAAAATCGAGCCCAAACATCCAAAGTCCCATTCCCGCCATCCCCAAAACACTAAAATACCAGGACCCCAGACCGCCTCCCCAATAGCATATAACTAGACAATCAAAAAGCCAGACTTTTAATACCACTTAATATGGTGAAATGTAATGCCATACTAGCAATATTATGAAGGATACAATCCATATCTATTTTCGATTATAAGAGCTAGAATAGTTTTGTAAGTAGGCTACTTGAATTTAATAAAACAACAACCGATTTTCCTCCCTCACATATACAATATGTGGTCATTGTGGTACCAACTGATTGAATGTGGGAATAATTTACATTGGCAACAATGCAGAATGCATTTAATAGGAGGAGACTACATTTGTGTTTATAAGTGCCTTTGGCATTTCTTACCCGTGTTGCTATTCTCTGCAGTAGAGAGTTGCTCCCTGAGTTTTTCAGTGTCATCTGGGTGGAGCTGGTCATAGAGCAAGGAGCCAAGCCAATCGGACTGTGCTTGGTTGAGGACGGGTGTAAGGGAGTCTGAGACGTAAACAACGCGGCCAGTCTCGCATGACACCACAAAGAGGAAGCCATCCGCTGCCTCCAAAATCAGATGCTTCAGTTCCTAAAGACAAAAAGCCACAAACAAATAAAAGGTCAAATACTGTATGACTGGAGGTCAGCTACGGCATAGAAAACATACTTCAGCAAAGTTTGCTTAATTGTTTGTATGCCAGCCTCCCCACCCATTTACATGTTCGGGGCCTGTTTCTCGTACTACAAGAGGAAATGATGGGATAAGAGCAGCTGAGGTTTGTGGTATAATTTATTTATCCCTCTTCCAAGATCCAACGTATTGTTGCCCCCATAGCATTTAAACCTCTGTTAACCACTGAGGCCAGCAAAACATTTAATATTTTCCATAGAAAAATCCTCCAAATAAAAGTCTGTGTAGTTACATAACGGCTTATGAGTTAATGAATCACTGTCAGATGATACCACTTTGGAAATTCTGATTTAAACTAGTCACAATAAGCATTGCTATGAGAAGATAACACCAGTTTGAAAACTATATTGGAATTTGGCACCAAAACGGGGGAGTCTAACCCCAATTGCTCCCAGTGGTTAGGTGCTCCTTGCATGGCTTGCACCGCCATCGGTTTGTAAATGGACTACATGCAAGTCGCTTTGGATCAAAGCGTCTGCCAAATGCCGTAAATGTCATAGATACACCAAAACCACTTAGGACATGTAGTTCACAGTATTCTGACTGTTTAGCCTTCAGCAGAAATATGCTTCTAATGTAAGGCTTCAGAAATTACAAATGGGAAATCATTCCATAAGTTGAAAAACCAAAAAGTCAAACTATAATTGTTTGTTATACACGGGAAAATGACAGGGACTGTCTCCTAAGCTCTGTAATACCTGGTCAGTGAGGAACGATGGTTTATACGTCCCGTCTGCATTGGTGTTGCCACTACCTCGCAAAGATTTCATGTGTGAAACCGCCATTCGCAGGATGGTAAGCTTGTCTGGTTTCCGTGCCAACGCGCTGCAGGGGGGCACCATGTCTGACAGTTCTGTGATGTAAGCCGTCATTTTGTTGCGCCGCCGTCGCTCAATCTCACTGTGGTTCTCCCTGGAGCGAGAGGCGGAAAGGAGCATAGGGCCAGAGACGGGCGGGTGGACAACATGGGGTAGATTTGTGAGGTTAATGTTGCAAATGTAAATATGCAAATAAGGAAGAGATGGGATTGAGCTGGGCAGGGAAAAAATGGATGCACAAAATATAATAATAGGTGTAGTCAATGATCTTCCCAAATGAAAGTGAAAGCCAGTCAGTGATTAAAGAGAGCAAAGAAAAAGGCTCTTCGGCTGCCCTGAGAGATGAGAGAAGAGAGAGAAGAAGAAAGAGTAATGTTGTTCAAGAAGAGTGGACTACCAAACGTGAACCGATGTCCCTAAATCACATACAGCATACTGTAGCAGTTACAAGACACATACCACATTGGAGGGTTGAGACACATAACCAGCTAACTAGGGTAAAGAGACAATTCTGGCAGAAACAAAAAGCAGAGAGGTATGCCAAGACTTTGGCCAGGAAAGCCTTTGATCCGTGCATTCCATTGATATTTAAATACATGCAGAAGACACAGCCTTCCAGGGTGGTACAGGCCATACCTGGCTAGTTTTTCCTTATTTGCAAAACTCTGATCTTCATCCAAAAACCTGGAAATGAAACCAACCCGCTAAAAAAAAAGAGGCTGAATAAATCTATTAAAACAATTAATAGGTATGAGAGAGAAAAGGGGAAAAAAGAAAAAGGGTAAAGCACCTACATAAACGCACTTAACTTAAACATTCTCCTACCTGGCAAAGCGTTCCTTATCATTGTTGGAACCTCCTGAATCATCATCACACCTGAGTAATAACAGAATACATTATGTCGTTAATTGCTTTGTGATGATTAGGGGCACTCTAAACCAAATATTGTAATGAACTGAGTTTTTTACCTGAAGAGCTTGTTTCCTTCTTCATCATCGTCATCGTCATCAAAATCTGGCCTGTAATGATATGAACAACTTCGTTAGTATAACGTTGGCTTTACAGACATAAGATACTCTCACTTTTTACACCAGCCCACACTTACGCAGCCCGTCTTTTGTTGGTTCCTTTTGGTACAACAGCCTGGGTTCCACTAGCTCCCATACCCAGATTTGGATCAGGCAAATCTATTTATGTAGAACAGATTGCGATGTAAAAGGAAGAGATGGGAATAAAAAAAGATAAAAAAACGAATCTAGCCATAATTTACTATATATATATATATATAGTATAGTATAGTATAGTATCGGGGGTTGTTACCGGTATCAAGTATAATACTTAGCAAGCCAAGCATTCATTTTAATCCGGGAAGATCATAACACGCAGCTAACAGCTACGGTACTGTAGCACACGATCTCAATTTACTGTCATTTTGATCTACAGTATAGCTACTGATACGTATTATATCAACGGTATCTAGCACAAGGCTATCTATCTACTTACAGTACCATGGATGATCTTTCCTGGTTTTATCTGGACTATGGTATACTATCGAGCTGTAATAACAGCAGAAATCTTTACATTATTATAAAAAGATTACAATCACGAGAAGGCTAGTGTGTTAGCTCCCAAGTATGCAATCATCTGCCAACACTATCTAGCTAGCTTGGCTATCCTAGCTGATGCTGTCACGCGACCGTACTTTATCTTCAAGTACTACGTACATTATGCCTGTACATACTTGACAGTGGCTTTGTAGTATGCACTATAAAAAACAACAATCAACTATCAGTATCTTACCTGGATTTGCGGAAGTCATGTCTGTAGTGAACAACATAAACAAACAAAACAACTTCTGCTGAAAATAATCCTGCAACACCGTGCTAGCTTGTTGTTCACCGTTCCCTAGAAAAGGTATCACCCGTGTCCTTATTTCGTTCCGTAAATACACGACTCCATGACCGTGTAAGCAGACAAATGCCCCCCCGAAAATGTAAAAGATTGAGAAAGAGGTTGTATGTTGTTTACTGCCCCTTTTCCTGTTCAACCCCGGTTTAAACCCCCATTCGGTTCAAGATGGCGTTTCATGCTAGTAGTGTTCGCGCACAAGTCAACACAGGCTTGCCACAGTGACTTTGTTTCTGCACCTTCCATTGGCTGTCACGGTCATGATGAGCTGGCTGGATACACATGACGTGCAATGTGGGAAATCCAGGTATGGCTCCACCCCGAGGGGCCAATGGATGGGCGTGATATCCACAAAAATAACCCTATTTTAATTTCCACAGTAACCAGTATACTCTGTTTAGCAGTATTATAAATGAGTCAAAGTCATATAAGAATGTCAGAGTATCAATATTTTTTAACAGCAATTATAATTCCCTAAAATAACTTTTGATGTTAATTGGAATGCTATTATATCTGCTATCTATTATATCGCTCGTTATATCTGAGAATAAAGCCAATAATATAATTTTTATTGGGATACATATGAATGCACCCTAATAATGTGCAATTCAGTATAACAGTGTTTCAAATAAAATAAAAAATGAATATATACTGTATACACACCGTTATTATATATACAACATAACTAAATCAAATCAAACTATTTTTTATTTTGACTCCTGGATTCAATTCAATTCAATTGGTACAATTTAAACTTGTACAGTTCTCCAAATGTGAATGAAATATATACTAATATAATTCATAATCCATTTTTAATCCATACGTGTGTGTTCTATTTACTAATGTAATTAATCAGTTAAGCCTTAACTGCAGTGCAATGAAACAAACTACAGTGCAATAATAAAACGTAATGTTAAGTGTTCTGTTGCTGACAGTAGCATGAAACTATGAAAACAATACCTTTAGAATCTTCTGTCTAATCTTTCCTCCCGAGCAACTGGCTCTGCCAGTATAGCTTATTATAATATAATAAGTCTAATAATTTCTGTTTTCTGTGTTGTACTGAAGGACTTACTGTACATTTCTGTTACAAATGCTACTAGAAGGTGAAAAGGTGAAATCATCAAATATTTCAGAGATATTTACTCACCTCATCCAATTTATTCAATTCAGTCAATGGGTATTTTCTGTGATGTCATTCACTGTCTTACTTTAAAATGAATTTTTAACCCTGTTTTAGTCCAGACAAGACAGTTACACCGAAGGACATGTTGACACTTCAGAGCTAAGTAACTCCCTTAAAAAACAAACATTTCTGATTCTAAAGAGGGTAAGAGTTATTTAATATTATATTTATCACTATTAATCTTTTTACGTTAAATTAATGACCTCTAGACAAAACATTTACATGTCTCGCATTTGACCCAAATAACACCAATGCAGTGAACACACCCCAGCCCACACGCTTTGTGTTGATCGTTTGCACCTGTGACTGTCGGGGGGAATGTTGATATATGTCTGGGGACATCCTGTGTTCTGTGTAGGTTATTGTTTGCCGAAGGCAACTGTTTTGGCATCTGTTTAAGTTGCCTTATTGTTTTTTGCAATGGCTCGTACCATATTCTCATGTCTGTGCCTCTCTTCCCTCTACCCCTGAACTCGCCACCCTCATCACATGCCATTTAGGTTGTGTGTGGCAGAATAAAGCGGTTATATAAAAACTTTAGACAGTGTCATATCATTTTGAAATTTTCATTTATTAATAATAATACTTAGACATCATTAAATGCAAAAATGAAAAATAAAAATAACACTGTACTCAAGACACTGATGATTCTGTGAGAAAGAGAGGGTGCTGGTTGGTCAGGGGTATTGAACATGATGGAACTGGGAGACTATGTTGTGAAGGGAAGGCTACAGAATTGATAATAGAAATGCAACACTAAGAAAGAGAATATCAACATGTTTATTCTGTAATGTAGAGGATAAAAGAAATGAAGAGAGACAGGTTGTAAAGACAAAGTGAGAGAGGTTATCCCATACATTACAGGCAGCTAAGGCACTTAGGAAATATCTCAAAAGCCCGACAACACAACTGAAACAGCACTAACTTTTGTGTATTCCTCATACTTCTGATAACTGAATGATTGCGGTAATAAAAAACACCTGATAACATATTACATCTCTTGAATTAAAAATTAAATTAAATTAAAACAACAGAGAACCCGTTTCACACATAGCAGTCATACCTCATATCTCTATTAAAAACAACAAAAATTATTTTTAGTCTTATCTGGGACAAGAAACCCATGATACTAAACAATTATCTCAAGTAATAGCCAACTATCCAAAATGACAAGTGTTTACTTAGAGTCAGCTCCTTAAGTAACAGTATGGTTAAGATAATTTGTACCACTGTTAAGAACAAAACCTGATGTAGCTTAGTCAAAACTATTTGTAAGTATACTGTGTGTAAGTAAGTACTCAGCCATAACCTTGAATACTCATTCAAATACTATGTTGGGCTCAACTTAGCTGTGAATTGTGTCTTTGACATCCTTTGCAGACCTACCGGTTAAGGCAGTATACACTGATTTTCAACCACAACATGTACGATCTGTATAGATTGGAAGACATGATTCCTGAATGACTGGACCAGTGATTAGTTATACCTTATAAGAACATATTATTTCAGGGGAAAATGTGCATAAAATAACAAAGATAATATACAAAACTGTATAGTCATGGAAAGAGAAAAAACATGGACAGTTGTTTAAAAAAAATCTAACCAAATTAATTAAATAAAGAATTACAAATACCTGGTCATTTTGAAGTCAGAGAAAATGGTCGGTTGTGAATTACATAGCACTGGCACATAAAGACAACATAAACAGAGAATTATTATTATATAATTAATGATTCCCCAAATTACTTCAGAAATCACAAATTCAATCTTCAATTGCTTGTTGTTTCATATACTGAATTGTTTCAAATGCATTCCTTTAATCTCTGTCATTGGCAACACAAAACATACAAGGCAGTCTATATTACGAATGGCTATTTGGGCAGTAGAGACAGTGTCAATATTATAAAATACACAGACTCGTTATTGCATAGGTTTTACTACCGTCGGTAGGATTTCTGGGAAATCCCCATCTCACTTTGATTGAAATTACTTTTTTCTTTAGTTTTAAGCACGAAAGGCACAACAGAAATAATGGCAAACTAATGTCAGACAGCATTAAAATTGCATTTTAAAATTTGGCTAGATGGCCGTTGCTTGGCTGAAAGGCACACACTGACTGCAAGGAAAGCTATTATAGAAGCAGCAACACTCTCTTCCATTGTTTTTCCAAACCTTGTTCCTCTTCTTGACTTCCATTTCTTCCCTTAGTACAGGGGAGTTAGGGGACTGACCTTTCAAAGGAGTAATTTTTATTGTTATATATATATATATATATATATATAATAATTGTTAAAATAGTGTCACATTTCCTCAAATACCTCAAATGCTACTCCCCCTCATTTACCCGCATCCCTTCTGCACCATTTTCTTCTTCTTAATCCCTCCATCTCTCTCCTTGTGAGGGATGAGTCCATCTCACTGTTTTGTCCCATTTCTCTTTTTGTTATTCTGTTTTTCGGTGATTGTTATTGTGGACTGTGTGGCCGTTCAGCACTGGCCTATTTTTCTTCACCTCCCTTTTCTCCTCTACCTGTTCCTCATCCTCATCAGATTCATCCGTTTCATCCTTGTCACTCCGGTCATCATCCACCTTTTCCTGATAAAAGGTTGAGGAGAAAGTCCTTAGAAGCTCTTCGTTAATCAGACAGATTTCCACTCCAAACTGTACTGAGACTCTGGCTACTGTCCCCGGCCAGCTGTGTGAACTAGTGTGTGTATATACTATGTGTGTGTGTGTGTATGTGTGTCTACTTACGTTGTTGGTGAGAAAGCGTAGGGCTATGCGTATGATGAGGATGGCCCAGAAGATGTGGAGACACTGCAGCACAAACAGGAGGCCGTTGAAGAAGTAGTAGCCAAAGAACGGAGGGTAGACCGTCACTGGGTAGATCCATGTGCAGTACAGGATCCTGAGACAAATAGCATGGGTCAACAAAACGTCTGCAGAATGACAACAAACGTCACAAAGATGACAGAGTCACAATCTGAGAATGGTGTATTTGTGTGGATCATGGCTCATATAGTCTAGAAAATAATTTACCGAAAGGGGAAGATTAAAAGTCGCGTGACGATGAAAACCGCAGCAAAAACGATGAAGATGTAGTTGCAGGCATTCCTCCATCCAGCATAGTTGAACATCTTTGCAGACTGTCAGGCAGAAACCGACAGAAACAGGTAGTGAGCAATGTGACATATACAAATAACAGAAATTAATATGTCCTCCACTCCACAAGGTGGCAGTGCGTCAATTCACTGCAAATGTAATCAGATTTTATATAAAATATAGTTTAGGCACACAGAATGCATGCTTTTAGGTTTCGCTAAATATGTGTTTGACAAGACATTAATAAAGGCTGGTTAAATTATTTCAGGTTTGACATAATTTAGAATGCAGTTGGGGCAACTGATGAGGTAATTTGCACAATGGCTGTCAGTGAGACTATACAAACAGTCTATAACACTTTGTATCATAAGAAGGTAATAGGCGCTCACCTCAAGGAGGTAATCTGAGGAGTCGTGTACCAGCATGATGAGTGTTCCAGCACGGATGTAGTTGACACACCAGGAGAAGCTGATGAGGAGGATTGTAGCTACATGATGGACAATCTGCTCCTTGAAGTCCTAAATGACAATGACACAGTAAAGGGGACATGCTACGGAAGGGAACGGCAGAGATAGTTTGTGTGTGTGTGTGTGTGTGTGTTGTGCATGATTGTCAGAGACATGAAGAGAGAGAGAGAGAGAGAGAGAGAGAGAGAGAGAGAGAGAGAGAGAGAGAGAGAGAGAGAGAGAGAAAGAGAAAATCGGGGAGGTGGTGGAGGTGGAGAGAGTTGGTATGAGGCAAACATGGCTAAAGCTACAAGGATAGGACATTGTTACAGAGGAACAGGCTGTTCCTCAGAATGCTAACCTCAAGGCTTCTCTGACAAAGAAAGTACATGACCACAAATGCACACATGCCCACAGTAACTTGTACAACGTGTAACACAGTATAATGTCCACTCACAGCCCATGCCAGATTTCATATTGATCCAATTGGAATTGGCCCAGAATGTCTGTGTATTTACTGGCTGCGTTATTGTGACACGGGGTGCTGTTTACTTTGTTTACGCTTTATTGGTTATATTATATTTTTTGTTTTACTTTTTATTTTACATTTAATTTGTAATTTTGTTTTGTTTTTTATCAATCTATGTATCTGGACAATCCCATATAAATCCCCTCTGAACAGCCGACAGAAGGAAGTAAATAATGAGCCCAAGGATCGCAAAGATGGACAGAAGCCTGCTTACTTTGCGCTTGACGTCAAAGGCGACGCTGACAAGCAGGGCAGAGTAGAAGCCCAGCTCTATCATGTAGTACCAATACTGGGAGGGCAGCAGGTCCTGGGGGAGAGGAAGCAGCACTTCACCGTACAGTCTGAACGTAACATGATGTTGCAGAGAATATCATGAATGTACAGTCAACACTAGGACAGGGTGTGAAATGATTCACTCACTGAATGTAGTCATTCTAGAAACATACCAGCACAGGAAAGCCCTCCCACATCTCCTTCAGGTCATACAGCCAGGGTTTCTGAGTGAGGAGAGGACAGGAGGGAATAGAAAGATGATATAGGAGGAGGCAGAGAGGTAATAGAAGAGTAGAGAAGAGGAACAAGGGAGGGGAGGAGAGGAGGAGAGTGTGGTCGATAAATGAGGTGACTCAGCATTGCCACGAGACAATAATTCACCTTTGATGGTGCAAAATATGAGGCTATCACAAGGCAAGATACCATGGCAACACTGTCAGTCATAGCTGATGGCAAAACAGATGACAAATGTGCATGTGTGTTGGGGGGTGGGGGGATGGACATAGAGACAGAGATAGGGGTGCAGGTTTAACTGGAGGTACTCACATCGATGAGTGCGGCCACGCCAGCAATGAAAGCAAGAAGGTAAAATGTAAATCTCCAACTGCAAAAGAACACACATACACAGATATACATGCTTCTTCATTAGGGTAAGAATATATATATTCTACAATTACAAATACTCACGCCTTACACAGGGCTCAGACTAGTGATGGTCAATCAGCAGAGACTTGCCATTGCTTTATTACAACAACTTTTGGTTTCCAATTCAATATGCATTGCAATCGCTTAAATATTGCCATTCCCTTAGTTGTGCAATTCGATAAAGGTATTGTTTGGTGATAGGTCATCCCTATTTCCTGAAATCAAGTGCTTAAAAATGCACGCTGTGTCTCCAAATGGCTGACATCGCAGTAATATAACATTTTAAGGTCATTATATCAAATCAAGCCTGCATCTCCTAAAGTGAATGCACCTACAGTATTTCTCCCCCTGCCACCCGTCCCCAGTTAAGACGCATGTGCTCATACCCATACTGTACGTATCTACACACTGAAACATACATACGCTCCCCACACAGACAACCAAGGACACAGTTCCTCAGCACTATGGAGGACAGTGTCCTCTGTGTGAATATTGCGTAACAGAGACAGAGAGAGGTCCCAGGTAGAGGTGAGGAACACATGCAGGAAAGAATAGGCATAAAGAGTGGGATGCATCCACGGATATAGACAAGAGAGGCGGGGACAGTACGCCTGTTGTCTGCTGAGGCACAATACATAGATTCAGAGGAGAGCTGTGCTAATGCGCAGGCAGAGAAAGAAAGACACATACACACACACACACACACAGCCGTGATCAGGGAGTGACAGCTACTAGCTACTAGCTACTAGCTACTAGCTACTAGCATTGACCACGACTGGGATTCTCGTCCTGTGAAAAAATAGCTAATTGCCGTGCGTGCTTGTCTTCTGCCGGCGGATGTGATCATGCCAATGAGTGTGATATGGGGATGAGAGAGACTCGCTACACATAACGACACAAAACCCATGAGACTGGGTTATGCATTCCTTACACAATCAGGGTCATCCCTGGCGCTGTGAGACTGCTGTATTCTACAGCAGCTGTCTCTGTGACTATCCCACAGTGTGCATGCCTTATAGTGTCATCTGTCACCCCGCTGTGAAGCCTGCATGCTGCAGCTGACTAGCTTCAGTAGCCCGGGGTTGGACCCTTGTCATGTGACTCCAGCGTGAGCAGAAGGCTGCTCCTGCTACAGTAAACACCCAACCCAAAATAAACCAACAGTGGTGATAGAGCTTCTGTCTCTAAAGGCTAACATGTGCGTGTGTATAGGTAATTGTGTGTGTGGGCTTGGTGGGTGGGTGTGGGTTTTGCATGCAAGCACTTTGGGGGAACAGGTATGATATATTGTGTTTGTGTGTGCGTGTGTGTGTGCTATAACTAGGTTAGTCTCGCAGAGCCAGCCTTTACATGTAAAGTCTGGGACACAGCGCTGGTTAACTGCGTCAAAACCCGCCTACTTGACAGGAGAGGTATTTTGATTGACATGCACGACGACCAGCATAACTCAATGACCAAGTCAGACATTAAAACTTACACTGAGGAATTAGTTGGGAAACTTATCGACATGACTCTGGTCTTTTACATTTGTTTAATATGTAGGCTAGAGTTGTAGGCTACAGGCTACAGTTAAAATAAATGTAAAAAACTGACATTAGTAAATAAATCACTGCACTAGCGTCACACCGGAATTACGGATACAGACTTGTGAGTGAAAATGCTAACAGCCAATGAATATCAACTTCTTCACTTCCGGAAAGTGCTTACCGGGGTACTGATGAGTTTAGCACAGAGTTGCTTATGTGACGTTGTGCTAATGGACTGAAGAGGCTGAGACTATAAATAGGTCTACTTTTTCCACATAAACTTGCTCATGTATCCAGTGGAATTCATGGGTGGCAACTGTTACTGTATGTCCTGCCCTATCTCAAACTGTGTATAATGTGCGTTTATGTGTGTATGGGGTTACCTGGCCTCGCGGAACTTCTTAAGCAGGCTGGGCCTATCCTGGTTCCTCCGTCTTCTGAACCACCGCTGAACCTGTCGCACTGAAAAGCCCACCTGCTTACTGAGACCCTCTACTGAACTCTGAGAGACAAGGAAGAACAGGCGTACCAATGTTCAGCACTTTGGGGCTAAGTCAGGCTGACAGTGAAAGGACCTCTATGCACACACAGCACACCTGTGTTAGTCAGTTAGAAAGCACTGCACACCTGTGTGGGGTTCTTGGTTATATTGCAGTAATGGGACTCCAGAGTGGGATTGTGAGGGGCTTTGAGTCGCGTAGTTTCTTTCACCCCTAGGAGAGAGGCCAGAGGTGTTGCCACTGTCCTGAAAACAAGACGAGATTAACAAGATAAGAGAGGAAGACTGAATTGGCTAATAGGCTAAAGTGTAATAAGAAAACTTCAAGAACAGTGTACTCAAATGCAAATGGTGATAACATAGTAAGTCATGATGAATGGAGAACATATCTTTGAAATAAATATTATATTACGGTTGCCTGTGTGGAACACAGAAATCATAAACATGTTTTGCCTACAGGTACAGTACCAACATAGTGTAACCATCGCCCTAATGTTTGGTTTACACTGGTGCTAGTTTGTGGAGTAGACATTACAGCAAGCAGTAGCTCATGGTACCATTACATCACTGGAGGCCAGAGATCAATAAATCAATGAAGCAGATGGGTGGGTGCTATACGTGAAACAGGTACTAATATAGGTGCACTCTACGATGGCCATCTGCTTTAGAAAATTAAGTGCCATCGAAATAATGTATGAGACTTCTATTCTAGAGAATCTAATCAGAGCTCAAAGCAACGAAGGGGGTTAATGAGTTGTGATCAAGGAAGTGTAGGACTACAGCAGATGGGCAGCTATTGTTATGTATACAGGCCTATGCTTATGAGGGGAGGCAGGGAAGAAGAGCATGGGATGGTCCACAAAAGGCCAACATACCGCTCGAAGATCTGACGGACGACAAGGAACACCAGGGCGATGGGCAGCGCCACCCAGAGGTCGCTGGCCTTGGCATAGACCCTGCCATCTCTGTCCTCCAGGTCGGCCCAGCCCAGGCCCTCTGGAAACCACAGCCGCTCCTGCCAGAACCAGTCGCTCAGCCCCTGCAGCATCCTGTGTGAGCAACCAAAGACTATACTGAGCTGTGTAAAGCAGGTGTGTGATGTGGGATAGTTTGTTAAATGTAATTAGAGACAATTGACAGCCTTAATCTTGTGCCTGTTTCCCTCTCATTGGAAAGCTGGTTGGGAGGGGGGGGGTTCTTAATGCATATTACAGATTTCAGGGAGGAGACGAAGCCCATGAAGGGTAAATTGAACCACACCATCTCCTGCGTTATTGCCCCAGCAGGAATGCTTTACACAACAGATGACCAACTTACATTCGCGGAATAGTTCTTTGCTAGTAAGATTAAGTAGTGGCACAGAAAAAGGAGGGAAAACTAGCATCTGGCGGTCATGACTCATCCATATGTACACCCCCACCCAATCCCACCCCCGTGCCACACACACACACACATACAAACTCCAAAGAGTTCCTCTTTGCCTCACTGCCTAATCTGCTCACTGCAAATGTAAATTCCAAACCATCCCTCCCCCGTAACCACTCAACCCACCAAAAACCCCCGCTCCTCCAGAACCTCACCCTTCTTCTCTGTTTCTGCAGGGAAGATTCCCTTTCTTCAACTGAGGCCACTTTTAATGTCTTCTTTAACACAGGCCTTGTTCTCTTTCACGTAAGCAGCTTGACTAGAGCTGTGTTGAGTAACATACAGCACTACTAAAGTATGATCTTGAAAGTTGGCTGGGACATTTGGAGTGTGTGAGGGTTTGAGTGTGAGAGAAATTAAAGCAGTTTCGGTCTCTAGTCGATTTACAGGTCTCTAGTAAACTAGCAGCTACAGTCTCTAGCTTTTACAATCTTTTACGGTCTCTTCCTAACCCTACATAGAGGTATGTGTTCAGTATGAACTATTCTTGACATCAATCAGTATAGTTTGATAATTACACATCAAAATAGTTTCTTTATGTAATATAAGAAATAGAAATAATGGAGCTCCTCCAGTCGCTGAGGTAGTATCATGATTGAGTCAGTTTTATTTTCCAAAAAATCTGTTAGTCATGGCCCAGGTTTCCTGTTGCTAAAGTGGGGCTGGCAAGGCACTGGGATTTACCTCTCCTCTCTCCCTGGTGCACAGGTGGCTGATGGGAAACCTGACATGATTCTCCCAATAATGCGGCCAAACCTTCCACTTCAGTAGCTCTACAGCTGACTTCATCTCATTGTCCACGGCCATGCTTATTGGCAAGCCTCCTCACCTCTGCCGAATAGTGTGTGTGTGTGTGTGTGTTTGTGAAAGGAGTATGACCTAACCAAAAACAGATTAGGAGAGTAGCTCATGAGCACAAATAGTGTAAGTGCAAAGGGCACTAGTGCAAGTAGTTACGGGTGCTGAGTCACCTGTTTTTTTGGTAATAAGATTGTAACCTTTTAAAGAGGAAACAGAATTCCATCACAACACAATGTGTTGCATGTGTTGAATGCATAGTATGTGTCTATATACTGTATACTGTATGTAACGTAATGTATTTATTTGAGAACATATTTGGGCGGACCTCCGCAGATTAGCTAGTAGTAGATCTAGCAGGGTACATGCATTTTCCTGACAGCAGCCCTGACTCTTGCTCCTATTGGATCATAGGATCATGTGACCCGACTCTGGCCATTTTGCTGATCCAATAAAGATGAAGGATAACTCCAGCAGTGGAGTGAGGAAGTCTCTCTCTCTCTCTCTCTCTCTCTCTCTCTCTCTCTCTCTCTCTCTCTCTCCCTCTAGTTCTCAATGTGTATACATTAGAAGGATGTGGTGATTCTAATTCTAAACAGACATCCAATTCCTGGCTGGGAGCCAGGACTAGTCCAGTGGTGACACATGTCTACTAAGTTTTGAGCATCTTAATAATTCATCTTGATTTACCAACTGCTAATGTGGTTCCACCATATAAGGTTAACAAAGAGTGGTGTTTTGGAATGAGCCTAAGAGTTACAGTAAAGCAGATGCAGTAAACACACTACCAACTCCTAACATATACCAGCTCATAATAGATTTTAAGATGTTTTGTTTATCAAGGAGACAACATTATTTTACTGCTATTTATACATATCTTCATTCCTTTTTAGTTTGGGCCATGAACTAATACTGCTAATGAAGCATATAAAGAAATAATACACAGATTGCTGAAATTGTTGTTTGATCTGTTCACACTCAGTTCAGGATACGATACACTACACTTGGTCCATTAGGCTTTCCATACATCCATAATAATTACCATATGAGAAGTTATGACACAGAAAATCCATCTTTGTAAAACAGGAGGAGGAGCTTGCTTGTATTTTGTTCCTAAATAAGTACACTAAACTACAGTAAATAACTAAGGCAATATGTATTTTGTGGCATATCATTTGTTTTTAACACTATCGTTAATTCATTCTCAATTTCTTAGGTAATATTACTTAAAACAAGAGTGCAAACAAGACAAACAAGGACTATTTCAGATTATCAAACAACATCTTCCGCAAACAAGGACTATTGGAGATTATAGAACAACATTTTATAATTATATAAATCCAAAAAACTGGAATCAGTATTTTATGAGATAATCCAGCCTTTTTCTGTATGACCTAACCCTGTATCTTCAATCATTTCACTATCTTTCAGTTCCCTAATCCCAGCACCAGGCATGAACAGAAATTCAGCCTGGGAATTTCAGAAGTTTTTTTGGTTGGCGGGAAATTGGGGTGCCCTCACACATCTCTGACAGAAAACTAAACTCCTTCGTTTGACACCGAGGCCGAGCAAGGCGCCACATCGCCGTGACACAGAGACAGCGTTCAGATGCAGCCGGTTGGCCCGATCGCGGATCATAAAAACATTACAAACTGAAACTTAAACAATTTTTGACCACCGGCCATTCTGGCCTGGAATGGACCGACCGACCGTAAGGGAGTTCTCCCAAACCTCCCTACGGCCAGTCCGCCCCTGCCCAGCACTAACTGTGGTTGTGGTATGAATACAGCCTTATAACAGTAATAGGCTTCACTTCTTGTGGCACTGGAGAGAGAATACATGCGTTATGCACAGGGTTCATTAGCTGTAATTCAGGTCATGCCCTGGACGTTTGGAATGAGGGCATTCTGATAGGTGAGTCATTCAATGTTGTCACAATACTTAAATGCAAGAGCATATTGACCCATCTACATTCAATTTCATTGGCTATGTAAACAAATAAGATATGATTAGGCCTAGCAAACTAATCACGTGTACAACGAGATACAAATAATTGCAGTACATGTTTTCATCACCATTATCCTAACTGCAGACAATGTCCCCTGATGAATTATTGATGGGGGCCCCAATGGAACAGCACGACGGGCTTGAATAGGTGTTGCTATCATAGTGTGAGGCTATTGTAATGCAGATTTTCAACTCGTCTGTGTGCATTTGATTGAGAACCCTTGGACAATTACGATTGTCTTGGGGTGAATGTGAGTCTGTCCCACTGTGGTAAAGATACAGTATACTGCCATTTACAAGAGGGTCCAGGGAGCCATTAATATCTAGCTTAGTCATTAGCTGATAGCCTTTTACTGAGACAGTCATAAAACGTGACCTGAGAAGAATTATATAGGCGCATATATATATATATATATATATATATATATATATATATATATATATATATAACATGTTTGAC
>JAODUG010022197.1:0-18966 GCA_027564795.1 Aphredoderus sayanus
CCTGGCCTGGCTCTCAGCTCCCTGCTCGCTGGGATGCTGGTCTGGACACCATGTTGGCCAATCACTAGCGGGGGGTGGCTACATGCGGTGGATGGACAAGCACAGTTAGGTCATTTAGCAGATGCTTTTATCCGAGGCCACCTACAGTGAGTACCGTTACAAGCATGGGGGGGAAATATTCTTAATGTGGGGGGGACCAATCGACCGAAACGTTACATTAACAAAACAAGGGAAACTAGCTTTCAAACTTTTCACAAATGTTAACATTAAATTGATTACTTTAACATTAATCTAACGTTAGCTAGCGTTAATATAGAAGCGTGTAGCCTCCGACTTCTCAATTATGGAGTGGAATGGATGTGATAATGCAACACTGAATAGAACGCTGAGTGGATAGACTGATGAAGTACACATCAGTCTTGGTAAAAGTGGGGGGGTCCAAACAAATATAATATATATAAGTGAGGGGGTCTCTGGTACAATGACTCCGATGCCTATGGTTCCAAGTATTACAGGCAGCAGGTGAGGGGCTGAAACTGTCAATACTGTGCCTGTGATGTCTGTGATGTGTGTCCCTGCAGTGGTGAACAAGTCCAAGATGCTGTCTGCCGGCGTGTCAGACGTGGTGCTGAAGTTCCTGCAGTCGGAAATGCCCCCGGTGCAGTTCAAGCTCCTCGGCACACTGCGCATGCTCATCGACACACAAGGTGCAAAGTGGCCGCCCGCCTGGCTTCCCATACCGAAGGAGGTATATTGAGCCGCCCGCCTAACTGACGGCAGGGCGTGCCTTGTGTCTTGTTGTGGGTGCAGCGGAGGCCGCGGACCAGCTGGGCACCAACGGGAAGCTGGTGGAGAGGCTGGTGGAGTGGTGCGAGGCCAAGGACCACGCGGGGGTGATGGGCGAGTCCAACAGGCTCCTCTCCGCCCTCATCCGACACAGCAAGTCCAAGGTGTGCCCGCCGCACCGCACCCACACTGTCTGTTGTGTCTTCCCGCCGTGGCTGCAACGCCGCCTGTGTCTTGTGCTGTTGCCCTGCAGGACGTCGTGCGGGCGGTTATTCAGGGCGGAGGGGTCAAGCACTTGGTCGCCATGGCCACCAGCGAGCACATGATCATGCAGAACGAGGCGCTGGTGGCGCTCGGTCTCATAGCGGCGCTGGATCTAGGTAGGTGCCCCCGCTTCAAGGCCTCCATTATTACTGCTAGTACCGTGTTTGTGTATGTATGTACAGTGTGTATGTGTGCTGGATTTCAGTTGCTGCAGAAAAAGACTTTGTTGGAGCCACTCTGGTGTCGGTGCTTCACAAGCTGTTGTCAGACGAGAAGAGCGCCCCAGAGATCAAATACAACTCCATGATTCTCATCTGTTCAGTCATGAGCTCAGGTGAGGCCAAGAATTATTATGAATACAGAGCTTACTGTACTTGGCATAATATTAGGAATACATAATGGAGGGTCAACATGCACTCATACCAGTAACTTAGCTACACATATTAGCTACACTTAGAACAATATGTCTGGTTCATTTCCTGCTCCAGGAAGTAACCAAACCAAACAATTTCCAGCCATTGATTCTAGTCAATTCTATGCCGTGCTGAATGTAGTGAGCATAGCTTAGCGCTGTAGCTCAGTGTTAGCATTGTGGCTAACGCAGTGTAGCCCTTCTGCATTGGTCGTCAGCGGGAGGCTCTGTACTCACCCTTGTCCCCTGCGCCCCCAATGCCACCCCCACCCTCCCCCTGTCTCCTGTCCCCTCTCCCCAGAGCCGCTCCATAAAGAGGTGCAGGGCCTGGCCTTCCTCGACGTGGTCTCCAAGCTGCGGGCGCACGAGAATAAGACAGTGTCGCACCAGGCATCACTGACAGAGCAGCGGCTCACTGCCCAGAGCTAAATGGACTCTTGACCCCCCCCCCCCTGCACCCACCCAACCCCACCCCCTAAACCGCCTGCCCACATCCACCTAAATGCCTGTCTCGCCCACCTCATGACTCTGCCCCCCCACACACATATTTATGTGCCAAGGTATCACGTCCCATCTACTGCCAACAGAGCGTACTGCCCCCCCCCTTCCCGCCCCCACAACCGCTGCATGAACCCTCCACAATCTGCTCCTAGCAGCTCCACGGGAAGCCTGAGGCGCTGTAGACAGCCTAACGCAATAGATAAGAGATGACACTCTTTTATGACCATAGCTGTGATGCCATCTACCAGTACGTTAAAATAAAATCAAATAAAAAAAAAACAATAAAAAAGGTATACAAAACGACAACAAAAAAACAAACCCTGTGGTGTACGAAAAACATTTTGTTTGGTTTTTACTTCAAACTACCATTACGTGCTTCTAGTCGTGTCCCATGTAGCTCGAGTATTGACTAGCAAACGTGCATGTTGATGGTCTGTCCATGTTGACCCCTCACATACCCTGCAAAGTACAGCCAGTCCTGCCCTACCAAGGTCTCCAGACTAGTAAAACCCTTTTGATTTTTGCACTTAAGTCTTGACAAATCCACCCAGAGCTATTTCATCTCTGAATTTGGTTGTTTCTCTTGACGCATTATCCTTGTTTCCTAAACGACTGGGGGGGGGCTACACACAGCGTGCCCCTGTAATGGGCAGGAAATAGTTAAAGGGTACGACATAACCAGCCGTTGCCATACATAGCGTCAAGGTGCGTAGTGAGGACCAAAGGCGGCGGTTTGACAGTTAATAATCAGGGCTAGATACACTCCTTCCCTCACAACATCTCGCTTCACATTGTGAGAATGGGTAGTTGAAAGTGGACACTTCCTGTCGACAACGCAATACTTGCGCCATTTCTAAGTAGTTGGTTGGTATCGTTGCCGGGGGGGGGGGGATCTTTGACAACGTACGCCTGGGCATGCGGGACGCTGCACAAACGTTTCGCTACATGCCACGCTGTTTACTGGCCCTCTCCTTCTGTCAGGTATGAATGGTTGTTTTATCAGGTTTGTACCCCTCTACAGACACATACCAATGGAGGTGTATCTACAGTAACTGCATACAATACTATAAACGTAAATGTGTGTTGTAAATGTCATGAGTTGTACATTTGAAGGATTGTGACTAAGCAGATTAATTAAAAGATGATTGCGTTCATTGATTGTATCTCATTCTTTTTACCAATAATTTTTTATTCTAAATTTCATACTGTAGCTTAACATCTATCTGCTCTTGAAATTATTTTTTTCTCACAAAAAATATGCAAACATATTTTTCTTCCCAGTTGTCACATTTTATTAATGATAATTCAACTGTAAGACAGTCAACATTTACAAGAACTGAGCAAGGAAATGAAGGTAATAACATTAAAATGCTGTTTGTGGGAAAACCTGTGACTTCTTAAATGCATTCATGGAAATAGCACAAGATGCCTATTCAGCCTACTGAGTCCATTTTTTAAGGATTCGTTTTTATTGTTTGGCCACTAAGGACAAAGCAAGGAGTGTGGGTCCCTGCACATAATTTTTTCTTTTTTTAAAGTAACGTTTGAATTGAATAATATTTGCTCAAATGTTTTTGTGCACGCTACATATAATAAATACACTGCCCAAAGTGTTTGTTTTATAATGCCAATAATATTAGGTAATTCTACTTACACACTGCCTATATCAACACAACACTCCCCGATTTCACAATTTCAGACACCCGGCACTTTGTAGTGCCTTTATGTATATATACTGTGCATTTATATAATTTCAAATGACAACATCAGTATTTAAAAAGCATACAGAAATGTTAGAAATACTGTCAATGGAAAAAGGTTAATTAGGCCTCTTCAATGTCTGGAGTGCATCTTATCTGAGTTACAAAAGTCTAAATTGCAACAGATTTAAGGAACAAAAATAAGAAAATAAACTGCAGAGAAACAAAATGCTCAACAGTTAAAAAATAATTATACCTGTACAATGTACATTTAAATGCCACACACATGCATTTTTAATTTTGTGCATGTGTACAATATGGAAAGATGTAGTGATATAATACTGAAAGTGGACAGGCAATGTTATGGGCAATTTGGCCTGAATGGCATCTTATCCTTAACATCAGACACAATATGTGGAATAAGTGATTCTACAACTACCTACATTTAGTAGTTACATAGATAAACGTTTTTTTCATTTACACATTTTAACAATTTAACAATTGTTTAACAATTGATTAAAATAATTAATGGGGAGATTCTTTAGTAAGAAAAACCCTTTTAACCCAACAACATTTTCATAGCATTGAAAGAAAAACACTTTAAGCTACATTTCAACCTCCAGTCCGAATACCACTCCAAGTTTATGATTACATTACAAGAAAATGTGTTATCCGATCTTTGTGTCAGTCCACAACAAGAACTGGAAAGGATGAAAAAGCAAGCATTACATTTTGCGACAAGCACAATCCTTTTCTTAAATTAGTTAAAATATATCCGTTTCATCAGGCCACTGTAATGGAATTAGCCACAGAGCTTAATTCTCCAGTGAAAAATACAATCTAATATCAAAAGGATGTATCAAAACTACAACAGTAGACGTGTAGCTATCAAAACTTGAGCATTGCGATGAGAGGCATGTACTGTAGGGTGTCTATACTGTATAACCATCCATCCAACTTTGCCCATCCCCTACCTTTACAATATTCACACAGTGTTATATACAGATCTTTACATATCAGTGCATTGAAAAGGTGCTGGTTCAGAGAGGAAATGGTGCCGGTGATTTCCAAAGTAAAAGACCCTTCTGAACAACTGTAGTTGCCTTCAAGGAGACGAGCTGCAAAGACCTGTAGCTGCTAAAAACATAAAAAGATTTAAGACTTGTGTAGCAAATGTGTTGCATATAAACTGTGTACCAAAAAACTTTTAGATTAGGTTAGGTATACCTGTCAGAATGTTGACACTGCAGTGGCATTAGGTAAAAAAACTATAGGAAAAGGAGAGAATAATTCTGTGAAATTCATCATACAGAAAACACTGAACTGACATTTACTGATCAAGCAGTCTTCTAATACAGTGTTTCTCAAATGTTGTTTAACATTGTATCTCCTAAGGCATTTCAGCAGACTACCAGCAGAGGGAGCCAACCGTGGAATGTCATATATCCGTGTTGTGGTTGGCGCCCATTACTGGCGAGTGCACCAGGTCATTTTGACTCATAGGACAGCGGGAGGGTTGATTCAACAACTGGAGAAAATAAAAATGTTGAGATTTAAATAGTGTTAATTACACAGCCAAATTACAGAAATGTATTATGCATTTATAAAGAAATTATTTATATTTGATTTTATTTATTTTAATAAATAATTCATGAAATTGTATTATTTCTATTTTCTGATATACTCCTATGTAGTACCTCCAATTACCCCTAGGGGGACACATTTTCCTATTTGAGAAACACTGCTCTAAGGAAACGCTGTTTGTTTACAGTGATGGTATGAAACACTGCTATAAGAGCTTACATTGTTGTACAGTGTTGGGCTGAAAGGAGGAATAATTCTAACTGGAATATTAACTGAGCCTTATGTGCAGGACAATAGCAGAGGGACGCAACGGGTTTACTACAAGACCACAGAGAGAGGGGATAGAAATCTAATGTTCAGACGAGATACAGAAGCGGTTTCAACACACAAGCGAAAGATTGTCAGTGAGTGGGAAGGAGGAAAAATTACCAGACAGAAAAAGGAAATGATTGTTCTCCAAGGCACAGGAGACGTCACTTGGGACACGAAGCCTATTTAATGAAATCCAACTTCTTGTAATTATATGTTTTTAGTTATTAAATCTGCTGTAGGTAGAAGGAAGCAACGAGAGCTATCTTTAAAAAAGAAGAGTAAGATTTTGTAAATAAACAACCCAAAAACCCACCCCCTCCTCCTCTGCTCCCTCCTAAATCCTGTTCTGCAGTCGCAAAGCGCATTGACAAACCTCTTATAGATGTGTGCGTGCGTGCGTGCTTGCGTGTGTGTGTGGGGGGCTATATCAACCACAGCAGATATTCTCACATAGCATCAAGTTATAGCTCTAAATCCTACCTACAGCTTCTTTAATGGAGCTATAATCTGAAAGTATTACAGATTGCAAGGCCCACGGCATCAGTGCTGTCACACATTTCTGTGCTCATTTGTGAAGCAATTACCATTATACCCCTTAGTATTGTGTGTTAATCATGCAAAGCTGATATTTATGCTTTTTCTTTTAATTTAAGATAATGTGATATTCAAACTGAGTATATCTTCCTTGGCTGCGTAGTTTCCTCACTCTTTTCCGTTTCCATAATATGAAATACAGATGGATGAAGACCAAGGAATTGAGTACTTTTCCAGGCTTTGGCTGGCATTAATAAGATGCGTTAGAGAAATAGTCCCCTTCAAAGTTTGTGAATTTCTTTGTTTTTCCTACAGAGTTTGAGATCAAAGTAATGTACGGTAACTACACAGTACACGAGACGACAGATCATCCCGGACGTCTGTTCGTGGACTCTAGATTAACCCTCCCGCTGTTTTATGGGTCAAAATGACCCAGTGCACCGTTTTCTTTTTGTACGCCAGTAGAGGGCGCCAACCACAACACGGACGGACATATATATGACGTTCTGCGGTTGGCGTCCTCTGCTGGGAGTCTGCTAGAAACCCTAGGACAGCGGGGAGGGTAAATGAAAAGGCAATGCATGGAAGCAATACAGTCAATGAAGTGGATGAGGTTCCACAACAGCCTGGTCCTGCCCTGACGACAGCCAATGTGTGTGACTGACAGCCATGTGCCCCACAGGCTACACAGCATCTGCTGGGCCTGCGACCACACGGAAGTACTCCGGAACAAACGCTTAGGAAACGGATCCCACGCGCACACACACACACACACGCACGCACGCACGCACGCACACACACACGTGACCCGTGTGTCTCTCATGCGTAGTAGGCAGACGCTTTCTTGCTGCAGTGTGGCGGGAGCCGGCACATAGAGAGAGAGGGGGGCACCCTGGCGGAGCGTGGGGGAGGGAGGGGATGAATGATTTGTGTGGTGAGTTGCTATGGCGACGGTATAGTTCAATAACCCCACCCTGCCGCTCTTTGTGGCAGTAATGGTGGAGAGAATTTATATTCCTCTGTCATGCCGAGTGCAATGGCCTGTATGAAATCCTCCTTGTCCATGGGGGGGTGGGGAAGGCAGAGGTCCCAAGAGCAAACCCAAAGCGCGTTGCTCTATAAAATTAGCTAACTCATTCAGCCACAGAAATAGCTCTATTGGAATATAGATGTCAAAAGCACTTTAGTGCAGTTTCTGTGTTGTTAACCATAAGCACACATTCGTTTCTAACTCGAAATGACATAAGAATGACACACCAGAGAACGTAGGCTGGTATATAAGCTTATAAGAGACACTGATAACAAGGAGCTTTAAAAATAAAATAAAATATGTTTCCTCACCAGCTTGCTCGCACAGCTTCAATGTCGCTCACAAGGTTTTGAGCCAAACATATTCCAAAAATCTGTGTAGGCAAAATATAAATAATATGTATAAAATTAAATATATATATATATATATATATATATATATATATATATATTAACTATACAAATATTTTCATAGTATTAAACTGATTAACTGAACTCATTGGCCATTGTATACAGTGCATAATTAACAGGTAATTAATACAGTGGTGGCAAGGTAACTGCTAATATCTTTTTCCTATCTTACAAAATGTCCCTTTATAATTCTTATAATTTTGTTTGTTTGTATGACCCCTGGTGAAGTGTCACAAACCTGTAGAAGTGCCACCCCAACAAAGATCCCGGCCACTAAGGTGAGGTTATCCTGAAGCCACTTTTCAAACTGTGGGACGCAGCCTTTAACATTAATGTAGTCTTTTTGTTCAGAGTCCTGTAAGACAGGGTAGGATGTTTTGAGAGGATTATGCATGTTTTTGTTCAGTAGCTGCTAGCTTTCTAGCAGGATTATCTGTTTAAAGATGGAACTTAGAAACATAGTCAAGTGGCAGGAATGGCATAGATAAACTTACTGATTTAGCTCGTATGTCATACCCACACTGGGTGTTTATCACGTCCTCCTACAAGTAAACGGACCATGTAAACAAACCAGATACTGAAATATGCAAACTGTACTGTGTGTGTGTGTATGTGTGTACTGTTATATACAGAGATCGAATGTGAATGCATGCAGGCAGAAGACCTACAGCCGGGTCTTTGGTGCAGCACGAGAATGGCACGCCACACTTTTCTCGACTGGGATTTCCATCGGTACAGTTAAAGTAGATGTTGAGGTTCCAGTCATCTGCTCCAAACGCCCCACAGCACTCCCACTGCGTGAGGACAGACAGGATAAAGTTGTCCCTTGTGTAGGGTTATTTCAAAGGAAACACCAAACTTATACTAAAATTACCTTCTTACGCAAAACTGCCCGGGAATTTTGAGTGAACAGACCATTCTCTTTACACATAACGTATGTAAGAAATATCCTTGTACAATACAATATGCAATTACCAACAACAAAGACACAACTCTCTGAGCTTACATATTCCTGAGTGAAGTCGATAAGGTTTTGCAGGTCGATGTCGTCCCTGTACGCGCGGATGTTGTTGTTGATGAAGAGGTTGAGCTGGTCTTTGATCCAGTCCTTAAAGACAAAGGCCAAGACTCCTGTAGTCAACTCCAGGAAAAAGATGATTCCCAGGAACACAGAGAACTAGAGCGAGATAAGCAGAGAGCAATGTCGTAAGTCAGTGAAAACAGTGTGCCAGAGTAAACACTAGCAGCGCGAATGTTCCGCTAATTAACGTGACACTGGTGGTGGGCGGACAGTATACACTGTACAGTAGAATAATGAAGGTGATTTCTCTTCTTAGCCCTGTAAACCCAAGCGTAGGAAGAATCTAAGAACCTAGAGACACGATGACACCAATAGGTTGCTGTTCTTAGGAAAGAGTAACTGAATGTTATTAGTCTAAACTATTTTTCTTCGCTGTTTATCTTTGTTTTAGCTTCACAGAAAACAGCATTTATTCAGGCTTAGAGAATTAGGAACTGCCCTTGAAACATGTTGGGGTGGGGGTGTCGGGGGACGTCATATAGTTCTTCTACAGCACAATAGCCTAGTTATAAAATGAGGAACGCAGTGTTAAACGGGAGGAGCTGTGGAACGTACAAACTTCAGCAGGAATGTGTTTTCCCGCAGTGCTCCTATGCAGCCGGCGAAGCCCAGGATGAACATCACACCTCCAACCACCATGAAGAGCCAGACTGGGTCCAGGCCCCCCAGGTCTGTAATGGAGGAGATGTTGGAGAGAACCCCCTGTTCACACACACACACACACACACACACACGCACGCGTGCAAAGATTAAACAGGAGACATGCTGCAATTCCACTGATATAGAAAAACTCAACTGCATTTTAGGTTTGACTTGCATCTAATAATCATTTTCACTGTGAATGAAAACAATATATTCCCCCTCACCTTCTCACTCCATGCCCACAGGCCAATTCCAACCAAGGCCATTCCCAGCAGCTGAAAAGCATCGCAGGTATGTTTGGACACCATAAAATATGTACGGTTGCTTCATGTTCCGCTTGCCTTTTAATAGCAAAACCCATCCATCCTTTTCTGTGGCATACAGTACACGTTAAATTAGTATCACTCACTCACTACTTGTAGAACGCCAGTCTTGGCATATCTGTTATAAGTCTGTACAATACTTTTCCTACTTAAACAGTAAATTCCATATTGGGACAGTGGGGTTCATTTATGCCCGTCTACTACAGTAGGCTATGACACAGTGTAATACACTTTTAAATCCTTGTGTTTTATGTGACTCCTTGTTGTCCAAACCGATAAGGAGAACAGATAATGAAAAAATGAATGTCTCATATTCCATTAATAGCCGTGTGCTCTCATTGGTCTACTACAAAAATCCGATTACGACTACAGTGGCCATCTCCACAATAAAACGAAGCTGCTCTTAACTGTAAATGTGTACATAAGTGGCATACAAGTAAGAATACTTTTTAATGTTACTATATCTTATTAGAAAATACAGATATAGAAATAGGGTAAATTATAAGCAGCCAAGATGGGCCTTGACTGCAAACGGACGCAGCACTGTCTATAGGCGCAGTCCAAATCGTGTGGTAAAACGGATAAAGACGTACTTACCCAGAATAGTATGTTGAACCCAAAAATAAAATATTTGATGCAGCAGCTGACTTCGTGACCTTTGTATTGATTTCCGGACATGTTTGATCATCGTCAACATACGATATCTTTGAGTAAAAACACGGCCTGGCTACAGGCTTTGTGCATTCAGTGGAACAGGTTCAGCAGCACGTCGGATATACATTTGCGTACAGGATGACAGGCCGTCAACTAGTACAATTCAACCACATTCTACAAAAAAGAAACCAATATATCAGACCAAATTGACTGCCCGTGCCATATGTGAGATACTGACGCACTTAAGCGATAATGAAAATGTCAAGCTCAAATTGCGCCTATGTTGTATAACGGACCTCCTACTAACCGGGAAAGATTGGTTAATGCACAAATTGAAGGACTCAGATTTCAACCAATCAGATCGTGGGGATAGTAGTGCGCTTCCTGTTGTGAAGTAATAATAATAATAACAATAAAAAAAACAATAACACAACATCAACACTATTTTATCTATGAACATTTGCTTCCATATATCAAAAAATAAAATAAATATCTAACTACTATATAACAAACCATATTAAGCTATTGTAGTACAGTACAGTAGGCTATACTGTATTTACAGTAGGATAATATTTTTCAAAGCACAATAAAACACAAGTAATTTGTTTATTATATCTTGTAAAAATAAGAAAAACCAAAATTGCTATTATGCCTCAAAATGTGTATAACAGAAATCCATCAATGTGTACAACTGTATAATTTCTATTTAGTTGATATCCAAATGTTGGAATTACAGTTAATTAAATCAGTCAACCTCCCAGTATACTAGCACTAATGCACCCAGACACATTGAATCCATACAGGCTTTCCTATATCGATGGGCTGACATTGCAGTGGCCCCTGGCTGCGACACTGCCATTCTACTTCCATAAGGGCTGCATCTGATAGGCCACCAGTAAGGGCTCACTGAAGGAGCACCTGCTCAGGCAGTACAGGCTTTGCGTCAGCGCCTCGTGCAGCACCAGGCTCCCGCTCTCGTCCGTGTAGCGCAGCTGGAAACCCACGACGTCCGGCGGCGCGGCCGCCAGCGCGCCGGACGCGTTGAACACGTCGTAGCCAGACGCCGACCGCCGGTCCAGGGCCAGCAGACGCTCCTCTAGGGCGGCGCTCTCCCTCAGAGCCCCCGCCGAGCTGGCCAGGCTGTGCAGGGTGGCCGTAACGCTGAGGGGCCGCGGGTGCAGGGTCTTCCGGAACAGGACCAGCTCCGCCCCCTTCGTGGACGGGTTCAGGGAGGTGACGTTGAACCAGATCCACCCTGCGGGAGCGCTGGCTGGACCTGGTTGGAGCCACAGAGGACCACAGAGGACCAGAGAGAGGAGAGACAAGGACTAGGTTAGAGCTCCCCTCATTTGGTCTTGGTAAATCATGTGCTACAATGAACCTATTGTAGTCCACTGGACACTCAGAAACAGGATATGTCAGCATTATTTTTGTTGAATTAGCTCCCTGGACATTCAAAACTCCGAACATCACTTATAGATCCAACCTCTGAAGGCACTGCGGAAGCTCTGCACCAGCGTTCCGTCCGAGTTCCTCAGGTCTCGGCTCTCCATGGCCTCCAAGAGCTGATAGATGCGCCTCATGTACGGATGCGGTTCGGCCTGACGATTCCCGGAGATTTTGTTGATGTGTAACATCTCCAGAATAGCTTTGTTGTGGTTCTTGTCTTCCTCTGCATGGTCCCGGGGCTCCACAGACAGCAAGCCGTGGGCAGAGTTCAGCATGACTAGATAAACAAATCCGAATTTCATCATCATCGTTTTGTAGGAATGTTTGGCTTTACCAACACCTGGTCTGGGGTCTGTCTGTTTTTGCTCAAAATGGTGTTGAACGTTCCCACCCCGGTGGGTTAGTGTAACAGTCTGCCTGCTAATTGGAGGTCAGGAACAGCAGGCACTGTCAGAAGCTAGCAGAGCCAATCGCATTGTGAAGCTGTGGAATGTTAGGGTCCACTTCACAAACAATGTCGTTTTTAGCTGTGTCTTTTATTAAGAACAAGTCCTGCTTCCTGTGGTTACTGTGAATCATGGTTAACGGACACCTCCATACTCAACTGACTTGAAACTTAAAAGGTTGCTTAGGTAGTCAAGAAATACTAATTTCAGTAGAGGTAATTGCTGTGAAGACAGCAGAGTCACTGCCCGGCTTTTCCAGGAGTCACAAGACCCACCTGTTTCCCTCTCTACCTAGTGCCAAAAAAAAACTATATTTAATCATATTATATAATGGTATGTTCTTATATGTAGGCATATATTCTGGGTTCTTAGAATGTATCTCAAGATATTTGCAACATATCTCATACTGTTTTGTTTTGTCACAATGTTTCAAGTATAGAGGGTTTATATCTGTACACATTGTGCTATGAGATATGTCAGAATATTGAAAGAATTAGATTGGTGCTAAGAGAAACACTGCAAATACAACAGAATGATCCATCATGAATCTGCATGAGGCTGAAATTATATGAATTGTTTTGATTAATACTGCCACCTCCTGGTGATAAGGTGTCACAACTACCATAGTAACATGATATACATAACTAGTCATTCTTTTAAGTTCTTTTTTATCTTTTAAATTGCTTTACTTTATCAGCAGTTTATTAGGCTATAAGATTTACATTATTAAAGTAGCTTAAACTATTTACATTTAACTTCTTGTTTTATGTATGTGTATGAGACTGGGAATTAAGTTGTACTATGCCATGAAAAATTAATTAGTATATGACTGTCTGATTATTATGTTTCTGATCCATATTAAACATCAAGATGAGGTTTACAGAAGCAGCAACAACCCCTGCCTATATTCCACCTCAGTTAGTTTAAAAGGGCTTCTTTGCAACAAAGCAACATAAGAAAAGCAAGAAAGGTTTTAGGCCAGCTAAAACATTTAATTTAGAAAAATCCCAGTTTAGTGTATGGTCATACATCTAAATATCATGGTCTGTATTATTAAGCTTGGGGAGAAACCCATGACAACTTAAAAAACAAAAGTAAGGCATATATAGTTCACTCTCAAATGTGTTACCTGTACATTTACCTTTAGTTATATTTTGTCATTTGACACAAAATTAATTCAAATTTATATTTTTACACACAGATACAGTGTTCTGGCTGAACAATGAACATACAAATATAGTAGAACTAACTGTATTTTAGTGTTAAAGGTCAACTGGGTTATATTTGGGAGTTATATAACACTCCCACATTTAAGTCCTAGCTCACTGTGTGTTTCAACCACCACTGTCCACAAAGCTGTTGTTGGCTGTAGAGTGTGGGGTGAAGAATTGTGTTGCAGCTATGAGGGGAGTAGAGAGAAGTGTTGCCACTCGGGAGTGGGGGGGGGGGGCAGGGGGTATTCCTCAGGTTTCAAACTTCAATGTTTATGCTGGTGTCCCTTGAAACCCATTCTGCAGTACTTAGCCTTCATTTCTAATGACAACGGGGCCAGTTAAAATCACAAGCTTCCAGACCACTTTGGAGAGTGAACTTTGATGTCAGACACTGGTGTTTGTCTTCAGCTTTTCCCGTTCCTTTGGCCTTGTGCTGTTCTTGGCCGGACATTCCCAGAATCCTCCCTGCTACAGCAACAACAGCAGATATCCCCTCGCCCCGCTCTTCCTTGAATACACAAACACCCCCACACTTTCTTGCAGCCCCCCCCCCCCCTCTGTCTTTTGTGGGTGGAGTTTACCTCTTAGGAGTAACCAAGATTCTGTCAATTAGATAGTTGCTGTTGAAAGCAACAAGCGGCGCAGACAGACACACACACCTCGAGAGAGAGAGAGAGTCTCGTGAGGAAAATAGGTAAATCCGAGCACATCAGGTAAGGACACGTCTACCATAGACTTCTCAGAGATAAATATTTGTGCAGGGAAACGCCCCAGAATTGCAGAAATGACATGTTTCTGTTTTTTCTGACCTTATCTTTGCATCATCTCACTATCACCTTCTGCCTTTCACTCTGACTTGTTTTCATGCTCCCTCCCTCAGACCAGGTTCATGTCAGTTAGTTTGACATTGTTACTGTTTGAGGTTCTCTGACTGTGCCCATATCTAGAAAGAGTAATGTTTTTGTATGGGATTTTGTGTCGAAGGGCAGAACTTCCATTCAGAGAGCACCTAAAAGAATGTTGTGAAAATGTAAATGTTACTTTGTACCAGTGTGTGTGTGTGTGTGTTGTGTGTCTTAAACTGCTTGTTTGTCCTATAGGGGATATTCAAGATTCTTTAAGGCCTCTTTAAAAAAGGCTGGATGGCGGCCAAATGTTAGTCATGTTTTGAGTAGAATGCCTTCTTCCCCCCCGCTCTCTGAGTGCTCTTTCTTTTGGAACTTGTCGGCTGCTTTCGGCCCTGTCATTATTAAGATTAGAGGAAGTGGTTGTGCTGTGACTGGACGCAACAGAGCTTCCCAGCTGTGCAGTGAACCCGGTTTTTGGATGGACACATCACATTCTCTGTGCCAGTAAGCAACGCTTTGTGTCACATGTATATCACAAGAAACAGAGCAGCTCATCTTAAGGAAATATATTGCCTTACAGTATATACAGTATATATACTGTAGTTTATGTCACACATTTGTTAAAATGTGTATTCGGCCTCTTTCATGTGCAATGCAATTTTAATCAAATTTGACTCATGTTTGGCTCTAATTAAAAATTCTTTCTTGACATAATAATAACAAGGCTTTACTTCGCACAGTGTGTGAAGCACTCTGTGTAATGCCTTATCTTGATACCACAAGACTGTTACACCAGCGTCTCTTAGTTGGTCATAGGAATGTAAATCTGCACCGTCTGCTTTGACATCGAGAGGACGGAAAGCTTTTTCTTAAGTGACATCAGTAGGAGCCCGGGGGCCGTTTAAAACGGGTCAGCGTCTCAGAGTGAACAACTGCATTGTGTCTGGTGTTCAGACCCCTGGAAATAATTTACAAACCTGCATTCCTATATTGAAACCAACTTTTTTTGGTTTTGTTCTTAAAAGACAAGATGGCACACAGGAAATGTCTTTTGATAATATGGGCCTTGCGGTCCAAAAACCGAAGGAGGAATGACGTTTAAAAACGGGAAGAACTTTCACATTGTTTCAGGGAATTTAACATTAGGACCTTTTTCCATCGCATCTGCCCGCTCCAAACGCCACAGCACCCACGCCACAGCACTTTCCAATAGATTTAAAGGTAGAATCAGCGATTTGAGGAGAACACAGTATTTTGTGAAATTCAGCAAATATCTCCTCACAGTCCACTACCTGCCAGCTCTGTGTGTACAGAACAAATAATCCATGCTTCTCTAAATAACTGGCTATGTAAATGGGAGCTTCTGAGGGAGCAACCTATGCCTTTGAAAGGAGAGGTGTTTTTGATTTATTCGACTTCAAATATTAACAAGCTTTCTCCAGAATGACTTGCTCTACCTTTTAGGGGGACACATCAGCTACTGTAACAGGCCAGCAAAACCTCTGGAATGTTAACCAGGTGACATTAGAGAGTTACTTGATAACTTGTGGCAAGCAGTTATTTACCTCAGAGACAATGGTGAGTCTCCGTGTTATGCCCTGAAATGTGATACTCTCAACTATGGCATGTGAATGGACTTTGATAACCTCTCTAGATTGCTCTTAAATAAAGAAAACAATTGCCATACATACATGACAGGGGAACCACTCGCTTTTCATGTTGTTGTTTTCCTCCTCATTGAAGTTGATTTATTGGAAGTCCTTAAAACAGCCTGGCTGTTACATTACTAAGGATGCAATTAGAAGATGATATTTGAAGACCTGACTTCAATAAAGTTTGCAAATCAGCTTCTTCTACAATATACTGTATAGGCTACTGTATATTCAGTGTTGTAAAAAATATAATAATATAAGTGAAAATTGTCAAACAATGTTTTTTGTGTGAAATATTGCTACAGATTCAAATGTTGTCATACCAAAAAGGTGTGCACGTTCAGTTGTGTTTTAACAACGTTTAGAAAACATTGGACAGCTTGGGCAATCATAGATACAGTATGCAGCAGAGCTTATACAGTAGTTTACGTGATTTGAATGCCTCTGGCCCCAAAAGAGGTCAGATTGGTATACAGAGTTTGAGGAGGTACTATGACCAGCTTTATTCTTGTTTTTCCCGCCCTCCCCCAAAATGTCTTGAACACGATCTTACCAGCTCTTTTAAACACAAGTATTGTTCATAGGACATGCTATAACATGTCCCCCTCAAACCAGAGTCTGATTATAAGGTGCTTTCTGTGAGGTTTGTGGGAAGAACAAGTGTCAAAGGAATTTGGTTGTGCTTCATTATGCAGTGCAGTACTCTTATTCTTAGTAAAGATCTAATATATGTAATGTTTTCTGTAGTATCTGTCCCAATTATGTAAAACCCTTAACTGATATTATTCAACCATGTGCTATTCAAGCGCATCCAAAACTCTAGGTTAATAATTAGCTGCAGAAGTGTAGCATCATCTGGGAATAGGCATGAAGGCTTGAGAGGTTAATGTGTCATTAGCACATGTTGTGCCTCAGGGCAGGGCCAAGGCTACATTTGAGGACATTTGTCTTCTTCCTCATGACCGTTCCTTGCCCTGCGAGTCAAGAGAGGCTGAGGAACATATTTGCTCGAGATCTGAAGACAACATGCGGCCCACAATCCACAAAAGTGTGTGTGTGTGTATAGTATCTTTTTTTATATAGGATCAGATGAAGTGTGGTTATTTGAATGTATTCTCATTTAATGGGATAAGATAGGAGCATTTTGCTTTTCTACACTACATAAACTGTGTTTACAGTATGTAGATAAATTAAAAGTGATAAAGACACATCCTGTGATAGATGACAGTGGTCAGCTAATCTAAACATCAATGTATTTTACCTTAGGCTAGAATACAGGTATTCTAGACTATAATCTTCAAAACTATAGGCTGAATTTAACAGCATTATGTTTGAATTGAGCTGAAAGCACACAATTGGATAAAACACAGACATGTATACACCATCTCCAGCCATCTCCATCTATGTTTTATAGGATGGTGGTGGTGGTGGAGGTGAGGGGGTTGTGGGTGCTGGAAGGGCCCCTTCCCCCCTTCCAGTGGCCAAAACTGTTTAGGCCTAAATGCTTTAAACTATGTGATGAGCAGGCTTCAGTTCTAATGGTCCATTTCACCCTCAGATGCCGGCCCACCATGTGAACCTACTGTAAGCTCTGTAACACTTGTGGCGGCGTTCACCACAACCGCTGAACGCCACTGAAATCCCTCTAACAAAGCTTTGAGAAAAAACATCCATCTTTGGTGGGACGTCACACCGAAAGCAACGCAAGACAGAAGCAGCGATGGCTTTGCGAGACCAGACCGTAGCTCGCGTGCTACTGCCGTTTGTGCTGCTAGGAATGACCAGTCCCGCCCTGGGATCCCTGGTCACGGTGAACAAGGTGTTGAAGGTGAAGCAAGGCCAGGAGGTGTATCTCCAGGAAGGGGACTTGCAGTTTCACGTTCCCCCTCACAAGGATGCGTGCAAGGTGGAGGTGGTGATGAACGAGCCCATCACACAACGCGTGGGGAAACTCACGCCTGAGGTAATGAACACTGCTCTGTTCGGCAGGTAACATGAGAGAAACCACTATAACCTAAGCTTTTATTAATTTATGAATTCTTATTTATTAATGGATTACTTTAACTTTTAAACATTATTTAATGATTTAATAAAAAACTTTAGCAAGTGCTCAGCTCAGTTAGTTTCTGTTAGCCTAGCCAACGTGTTGCTCTGTGTATGAAAGATTCTATTTGAATGAATACTAATCCCTCAATAATGTGTTTAGGTATTTGACTGCCACTATCTTGCT
The DNA here is from genome assembly GCA_027564795.1 of Aphredoderus sayanus. NCBI lineage: Eukaryota > Metazoa > Chordata > Actinopteri > Percopsiformes > Aphredoderidae > Aphredoderus > Aphredoderus sayanus. The sequence goes on from JAODUG010022197.1 coordinate 18,073, forward strand.
GATGAAGTCAAGTATGTCCACAACGGCTGTCCAATACTAAAGGAGGACACCGTCAAACTTCGACTGTACAGGTACAGCCACTCAGTACACACACGGCTAGGTATGTGTGGATCTGTTATCCCCACATCTGTTAGCACTATAACAAAACTGAGTAGTGTACCTTTAATATTCACTGACACAAATAAATCCACACATAGCTTGAGACTATGCCTGTATTCTTTTTATATTTTATTTTTGGTTTGACATAATGATGTGAATGCCGTGAATTGTGAACGTACACACAATAGCCGTGACAGTACACGTTCTTGAGCAGATTCACAGAGGCGGAGACACACATGGAGCTGTTCTCCCTCACCGTGGAGATCATGGACCCCGAATGCAACGTCATCCAGCTGGGACCCAAGTCGCTGCTGGTGCCCGAGTTCTACGGCCTTTCCACCACGCTGGACGGCAATGTGGTGTCCTTCAAGTACGAGAGGCGAGCCAGCCTGGAGTGTAGCGTCCACCTCCACGCCCACCCCGCCCCCCTCCCTGCTCACGGCCGGCTGGTCACCGGGGACACGGAGAAAGCGACAACCAGGGGCGACGAACCCGAAAGCTTTATCACCCTACGCCAGCAGCTAGGTGAGGGGTGACCTCGAGTCAGTCCTTTCCCCCCAGTACATTTACGTGTGGATAAACGTGTGGATCCCGGGTGTATACTAAGTATGCTAAGTGCAGGTTGTTCTGTTGTGCAGATAACAAAGACAGAGCCATGTGTAAAACAGATGATTGCCTGAAGGGTCTAAAGCTGGTAAAAATCACCAAAGTTCCTTGTGATGAGTTCCTTGTGATGGGCCTGAGGTATCAACACGTAGAACCGCCATCTCCGGACGTGGACTATATCTCCATCAG
>JAODUG010022206.1:0-44851 GCA_027564795.1 Aphredoderus sayanus
CCCCCCCCCCCCCCCCCCCCCCCCCCCCCCCCCCCACGCGGCGGATGATTCAAAAGGCAATTTTCTCCCAGTGTTCGAGCCGCCCAGCTGGTTTGGGGGGAGAGGTGGTGGTGTGCATGACGCTGGCTGAGAAGGTGCCGCTCTCTCTCCCGATGTTTATATGAGCAGATGGGCCATCTAAGAGAACAGTGTGGATCAGCAGTGAACACCAGTCTTGTGTTGGGGGGCCTTCAATTAAACGTCCGAGAAAACGCCCGAGCGCCATAGGCTTTTAGAGAGCAGCGGTGTCACGTGGCCAGCATCCCTCGTCCAATCAGAGCTGGCGTGACGCCACAGTCGGCAGCGCAGCCCCATCATTAGCTGGGCCCCCCCTAACCCCGCCCGTCTGTGTGTTTACAAGCCCTGGGTGCTGTGCACATTATTAAGAAGGCTGCAGACACAAGGTGACGCTGTAGCAACAACAGTGAGCGCCACAAGTGAGCAGGCCCGGCAGTAATTGCGTGGTGGAAGGGGATTCGGGGGTGGAGGGGGGGGGGCGGGCTTGATAAAGTCAGTGGGTCCGTGTCCTAATGGGTCCTCTGGAGACTCCGGCGTGCGTATGCCTCCTGCCAATCCACCGCTGTCCTCCCGACACGGGGGGGGGGTCTTGACGGGGCCACGGCCGTGCTGTAATTACCGCTCACCGTCCTGTCATGGACCTGACACCTGTAATACCCAAGCAAGCCCTCCGCCTGAAAGGCCGAGGTGGCCCGCAGAGGCCCAGCAGCGGGCTGAGGAAGGTTCATTTCTGATCCGTCAAAAAAGGACGGAGAAGAAGAAGAAGAAAAACCGCGCGGAAAAGTTGGAGGATTGTAAAGGGCTGTCAGAGAAATCCACCCCGACCACGAGCGGCCGACCGGCGGCCGGTCGGCTGTCGATCCACGAACGCCGGGACACTTTTGTTTTGACTTGTTTTGTTGTGCTTTGATGCCGCGGGGAGGACGGAGGTGCTGCGTGTTGACGCTACAGCTAGCCGCTAAACTGTCTGCAGCAGCCCTTAACAATGCCCTCCATTATGTATGTCTACGCCCTCCTACTGCCGTTATTGGTCTGTCCTGTAAAATGTGTTTCCCTACAGAAGGCATCGTTTGCCCACCTGTGCTGTTGAACTTTGACCCAACCCCACCCTTCCCTGCGCGACAAAGTGTCAAAGCACGCCCACATGTGGCAGTCCCCGCGTCTAAATGGGCTGGAAATATATGGGCAGAGACAGAGATAGGACATGAGAGAAGGCAAGCACAAGAGAATGACAATGAGATGAAGAAATGGAGGGATAAAAGCGGGGGTGGTGGGGGAAAGGGAGAGGGGGGGGGGGGGATAATAATGAGGGAGACCTGTGTGTTTGTATTTGTCGCCTTCCTTCCAACTCAAAGACCGGCCGGACCACTTGAGCGCACAGCGGCCCCTTGGGGATGGGCCGGGGCCAAAGTAACTGCCTGAGGCGGTTCCCTTGGCTCCTAGAAGCCCCGCAAAACACAACTAAGACCGGATGATTTACCTGGGGTGCCTGCAGGAACAACAAAGGAACCTCACAAAACTGAGCCTATGAATTATGCATATGGTCTGACCGCGGTGGGGAGGCTGGGCTTCTGCTTGACGCAAGAGACTGTATGACAACATTACATGTCATTATTGTTAGACACAAAGTTACTGAAGCGCCATCCATACCATTCAAACCTCAGCAGCAGGACGACTATTGCGTGCATGTGTATATATTTACATACCGTTCAAAGGGTGTTAACAGACAACACATTGACTAGCATAGTTTAGCCGTGGCTAATGCTAGTGCTCAACTATGACTTGAACCTTCAACTGGAGACGGCTAATATCTTTACCGTTGCTAGAGGCAGCCCTCCAACATCTGGTTATCGCGGTCTCCTTCGATTGCAGCGGTTTTTGGTGGGCTCCCAGTCTGAAACGTTAGCTTCATTTCTGCAAAGACGTGATGGAAAGGGAGGTGCTTTCCTTGTGAAGGCCCTCTCGCCTCGCCCCTTCAAAAGTAGCACCAATCAAAGTAACTCAGTGAAGACCCATCCATTGGGGCTGCTGTTAAAAAAGGTATTCTCTCTCTCCAGTTTTCCTCCCCTCCCTAAACTTAATCGAGCCACGGAGTGAGGAAACAAGGGGTAGCAGATAAAAGTGTTGGGAATGGTAATGATGCCAAGTAATGATTTCCCTTGAGGAAATCTGATCTATTGCCACAGGGAAGAGATGGAGAAGAAAGACTGGAGGGAGGGTGGGTGGGTGGGGGAGAGAGGCAGAATCCACATCAGCATTTCATGCAGGAGCACCTAAGCCATAAGAGGAGAGTATGGGAGGGAGGACAGAGAACGAAATAATGGAGAGAAAGGATTTTTTAGAACCCTGTGGGTGGCCTCTCTCTCTCTCTCTCACCCTCTCTCTCCCCCTCTCCCCCCTCTCTCTTCATCTCCCCCCTCCTCTCTCTCTTTCTCTCTCACTCTCTCCCTCTCTTTCCCTCTCCCCTCTCTCTCTCTCTCTCACACTCTCTCTCTCTCCCCACTGTATATTTGCCTTTTTATCCTCTATACTGTAAAAGAGAAAGACTATATGCTCACGGGGAATGTTGGCCTGGCGCGAGGTGAAATTAACAGCTGAAAGGTATGATTTAACAATGTTAAAAACTCAATAAGAACAAGATAAACAACAAATTAGACACGTCTGTGTCAGGAGGATGGGAGAAGAAGGCGGGGAGGGGGGGGGGGAAATATCTTTATCGATCGCATCTTCAAAAATTAATCTGCCTCCCTGCTGCACAGAATGCACTGCCAAGGCTGGCGAGAAGTAAAGTAATAAGTTCTATCTTCGCCACACTCTACCTGGATTATCCTGCTATCACTTATATTCTCTAAAGCGACAGGAAGCTTTTGGGCATCGTCTGGCCATCACAACCTAGAGAAAATATGTTAACTAATGATTACCTAATAAATGCTAATGCCCTTGTTCGTTCTTTCCCGCACAGGTGTATATGTGAATGAACGTGTTCATCACAGGATCACCTCTGTCAGAGGTACGGGTCAGAACATCTGCTATGCTCGTTGTTTAACATGTTTTTTGTCACCTATGCTGTCTTCCCAGAACCTCTCAACAGGCCTATATATACAGCTTTCCTCTTGAAGAGGTAAGAGTCTGTCAGTGTTTTACACAAAAGTTATTATTTAACAATGATTAATTATTGATTAGTTGTATGTGTATAACATAATTTTTATTATTATTAGTATTATTGTGTGCAGCTTAGGGGATCAGGCAAAAAGTTGTATTATCAACTGGTGAGTTGTTTGTGGAGGGTGAAAATATGTGACACACTGCCACATTCTGCATCCATCCTTTGTGAAGCAGACAGGTAAGCAACCTTCTGCAACACAAGCAGCAATTCATTTAGCCTGCAAATGAGTTTTTCTCTCCATGCATCCATAGGAAATGTGTGCGAGTGTGAGGGAGCTATTATCCTTGGTCTGTTCAATTATTGATTGGCGAGTGCCAGAGGGCGAGAGCCGAAGAACAACGCGCACAGGGCCAAATACATTTGTGTTCCATTTGTATTTCCAGGTTTGGCCTGCAGGTTTTGCCTTTCCCCCTCTGATGCTCCAGTTTCTGCTATAATCTGATTATTCTCATCATAATGTTGTTATATCAATCTGATCACTCTAATGCAATCATAATATCATTTTATTATTCTGATAGTAATGTTACTGTGTTTTGAACGTACATTACTTGTTATATAGTCGTATGCTGATTACTGCTTTGAAGTTATGATAGTCATTGATCGTTCAGATGCTCATGTCCAGTTGACACCAACCTAGCAGTCTCCTTAAATCAGTATGCCTCATCCCAGTTTTTCACTAGCACAAGACGTTACTTCCAAAATGAAGAAATTTTTTCATCCCCCCAATATAAACAATCAGTGGGCTGACAACACAACTCAGAGATGCTGGCATAATTCTGTAGTGGGTTTCTGCCTACAGGAAAGAGATTTGTCTAAGCCTCCCCTCCCAGGCCTATAATGTTGAAATGAGCCCTCACAAGGTACAGTACTATTCTGTTGTATCAAATGTTTGACATATACGCCTAACCAACCATTTGTTTTGACACCACCACTACTTACATCTTACATGCTAGGCTTGTCAGGATATCTGTCAAATAAATAACGTATGCAGCTGCTATACAATACTGCATTTTCCCCTCTGTTTGAAAACTCCCTAACATTTGCCTACAGTCGGCCGAATCAGTTTTTTTGAATGCACTCATGATTTAATACAGGCGTCATTTCTGAGAATGAATGCAGATTCCCTGCAGCAACCTCTGACCTAGCTGATAAGAAGCTTTTTATTTCTTTAATAAAAATGAGCAGATTTATATTAGGTTGGCTACTCATAACAGCGACATTTATGTCTCACTGCAACAGGGCTGAATGATTAGCAGTTAATTAGCTTGCCTCTAGGTTATTGATTTTCCTTCCACAGAACTCGCTAACTCCAAACAGGCAGCTTGATTGGCAGGGGTCCTGGCTATGGTTCAGAACTATTCATAATCTGCTCCAAGCCTCCTTTGCTGGATTTCTTTCTCTGCCGTATGGAATAAATAAGTTTTGCCACCTTGATTATGTTGTTGTACGCGGTATGGCGGCGCTACGTCGTGCAGAGAACAAGCTTCTTAATGCCAGCAGTTAGGAAGTAAGTGTTGGTGTACTTCAGGCTATGCTGACGGTTGTTTTGTTGTTTTTTGTAGGGTTTGAATGTAATTACTGCTAACACAAGACACTCTGATGCTGAATAACCTGTCACTTTACGTACGGTACATTGACAACCCACACACACACAGATTCAAAAGCATTGTAAGCTAACAACATGGTTAATCATTATTCAGGCGCAAGGCAACAAGCACAAGCATATTCATTTAGAACAATGCTCAAGACATTTTCCATAATAGTTGCTTGTAATACAGGACACCATCACTAATGAGGTATTTTGGTTTGTAGACACATTATACAGTAAGTATGAATTTTTACAATGAAACCATTAATAGACGATGCATGCTAAATGTGGTTTAATTAAATATGGTAACCAAATATTTAAAGGTGGCGAGTGAGGCTGGAGAAATGGTGTTGATATTTGAACAACACCGCCATAGTGTGCTTACTCAGTCCTCAGTATTGGAAACGCATTGGCATGGCTGGGATAATGTTGTGTGGTGTGGCCTGCACCACTTTGTTTGTGTTTCCGTTTATAGAGCCAGCTGTGTAGAAACACCAGATTATTTTCAGCACACAAAGAATGGAACTAACGATTTGTGATATTCACTAAATTTAGTTTTACAATCACTTGCCTTTAATATCTCATGTCAATATCTGGCGACTCATATTATATTCTATTATATGAGTCACATTTTAATAATATTGCATTAACAATATATTCAATATATATATATATATATATATATATATATATATATATCAATGAAAACATATTATTATTTCTAATAAATAATGATCACATTTAATAAAGGATTACAATGTAATAACCAGACCACCTCATACTGTACCTGGTTGCTATCTAACAAGCCTTTAACCTTGGACAGTAGTTGCTACTGTAGGTAACTGACCTGTGACCTGTGGGTGCTGATCTAGGCTCTAGGTTGCTAGGTCACTATGCTGGTTACAGTACCTGCCCATGCAGAACCTGAAGGTGGTGGCCTATTTCAGTCAATCTTGGCCTCAGCCAATCACAATGATGCTTTTATCAACCAATCGCATCAGTGCTTTCTAATATCTCAGCCCAGCACACTTTGTTGCTCTGCTTTGTTGCTCTGCATTCTTGCTGAGAGAGCTGCTGGAGACTGCCATCTGACAGGTGACTGTACGAAAATGTGTGTGTGTAGGTGTGTGAAAACCAAGTTTAGCATATAACATATGGTGGAAAAGAGCAAAAAGCATGTAGAGTCAAGCTGGTACCATGCAGTGGAAAGGTGCCAATAGGCCTACTGTACATATACACAGCTACATCTCATTTGTAGTGGTGACATATTTTAAATGACATTTAGATCAGTGATCATTTAATGCTACAATCTTGTTTATAGTGGCTTTAATATAATCTGCCTGCGGACCTCGGTGAATATTATGGTGCCTTGAGGTGTTGGCTCTTCCTCAGAGCAGTGCTCGGCGGGTAGCGTGGTATTGTTCAATACCACCATACTATTTTTGGTCACAATGTGGAGGAGGCATTTTGTGTTGTGTCACTGTAGAAACGACAAGCAAACGTCTACTTTTCTACACCATCTCCTGCCACACATTCTGCTGCTTTTAATAGAGATGTGTGTGTGTGTGTGTGTGTGTGTGTGTGTGAACACTGATATGTCTCGATGGGTGTGGCCCAGGCCTAGTCACTTAAAGACTGAAAACATGGCTAACATTTTCATTTATTAGATAGAATGTAAGGCTTCACCTGTTAAATGCTGAATTGTGTAAAGTGCCCCCGGACCTCAGATTTCCACCACCGCTCTGTTCAGCTCCCGCCTAGACTCTCTTTGCTCACCAGACGACCAGCCTCCACTACTCCTTACAGCAGGTTTAGAATGCTGCAGCCCATCTGCTATTCAACCTGCCAAAGATCTTCCATGTAACCCCCCTCTCTCGAGACCTTCATTGGCTCCGCCAATACCTCCAAGCAACCAGGGTGCTTCCATCTATCACCTTGGCTGGCTGGCTGGCTGGTACTGGCATCGCTATAAGGGCGCCAAATTCACTCAGTCAGGACTCTGACCTGGTGTCCCGGTGTAATGAGGAATGACGTTCTCTATGCTGATCCTTTATGTTCTATCCTTACATAAAAAAGAAAAGTAGGGGAGTACAGAGGAATGCTCAGCACTTGGGAAAAGCGTGTGTTTATATCACAGGAAACAAATCGAGGGGTGCCCCTTTAAAAAGCTTGTTCTTATATAGATTCTATACATTGATAAGCACTGGATTCTTCGCTAAGAGTTGTTTGGCCGACGGGGCTCAATTAAACACCATCACTTTCTTTAAAGCAGTTAATAGCTAAATTAATAATTCCATTTGGAGGGAACTCCCTGTGGTTCATGCCACACTGAACAGTGCATGAGTGATGAGTGCTGAGTGATTTGACTGTTGCCTGCTTGTCTAACACACTAATCATCAAGCATTCTGTCACACGTGCGCCAGAAGCCCAGGGTCCTCTTTCTGCGGGGACAAGTAGATGAAATACGGTGGCACTCCCCTCTCCACGGCCCTTACTAAGCTGTCACCAGGACGGGGCGCCTGACAAGCATAAATTATGTTAATAGAATTTAATAAAAAACACTTTATTCCAAAGGTTTCAGTACTTTGAAATGTCAAGATGATCTAGTGCGCTACCTTGAGAGAACTCCGAAGCTTAAGTTAGAGCACTAAAATATTAAAACAAGAAATTGCGATCCCTCATGAGGAATAGCAGTGCGTGATGAAAAATGGAGAATGCGCCAGCGCGTCTCCCAGGTGGAGTTTTCTCCGTTTATTAATTGATCTGAGTGGCGAATCTGGTTCTCCATTATGCCTCAGTATAATGAGGAAGATGTGAAGCAGATTTGAGAATGTTTTAATGAAAGAATTGCCAATATAATTATTTTTTTTGTCCATTCTATGCTGTAATTTTAAACCACGGTATCTTATAACAGTTATAATTAAGTAAGAAATTGGGCTTTTGTGTTAAGGGCGGTGATTGGCATTAACGTCTATTGAATAACTGAATTATCAGAAAATTATTCTTACAAAAAATACAAAAGTCTCTGTGTTTTGTTAATAGAACAGCTAGAGTCCCACCACCACCTCTCATTGCCTATAAGTACCATACACACACATACAGAGAGACCCTATCGTCCATTCAAACATGTACACACACACACCTGAGCATTTATGCATGTGGTGCGCGCAAACACACACACACACACACGCACACACACACACACACACACACTATCTGTAAACACAGAAATACACACAGTGTGAGGAAACTAATGACAGTGAGACAATGGAAATTATCCAGTGCCAGTTGTTAATTGAACTATTCCATTGTTACCATGACAAAGTGTTTATTGATTGCCTGTTCCCACTCCCAGCAAACTCCCTTAGCCCGGTGCTAGAGTCTGGTTGTAAGACAGGCAGTTCAGGGAAGGTAACGCCAGGTTGAGGGTCAAAGCACACACACACAGACCTGCTTATGTATTCAGATAGTTCACTAGCATTGGGAGAAAACAGTCATAAGGTGCCTTTTCACCATGTCATGTTTATAATCTCCCCATCATTACTGCTTCTGTTGACCACAAATACGTTTAGACACAAACTGACAATTAGAGAGATAAACATTCTCCTTGAAGAGATACAATGAATTATTTAGGGCTCCAAAAGCCTATTCTGTGTCTGTTTAATTTCAATATGCCAGTGCACAAGCAGTGACAATGTCACATCACTTGTTTTGTACTGACACTGGTACAATGAAACTGAACTGCCCATTAATTAGCTACTCCTGTGTTTCCCATGATGCCTCTGTGAAAGCATAGACGCCATTGCTATATAGATGCATTTCTTTCTAAAATATTGATACTGTCAGCTACACTGAAAAAGAAAATGGCCATCCCCATTTCTGGCATCTTTCTGGCAAACGCACATCTGCCAAAAATATTCCTGACCACAGCCTTTTCTAATATTATTTTCCAGCAGTCCAGGTTATAATGAAGTATCGGCATGATTAAGTATGTTTATGATGTTTGTCCTTCCCTGTGGTGAACGGGTCCTGGCCAAGGGGAGTGAAAGAAACATGAGCAGCAAGCAATCTTACAAAGGCAGGGAAGGCAAGTGAAAAATTTCAAGGAACCTGAATGATAGAGAAACTGTGTATGTATGTGTGTGTGTGCACGCGCAGACACACACAGAGGTGTTATTCCAGTGCTGGGCCTACGAGTTCAATTACAGCACGCAGAAGGTTAAATCAATAACATTTAAATTGCTTATGGTAATCACCTGCACTCCAATCATGGGGATCAGCATAGGCAATCTGCTGACCATAGCTGTGCTCCGCCACCAGATTGAAACATACCAAGAGGAGCCATTGGGCTTCACGGTTCTTGGATTTCGAACTCAGCGCAAACATGTTTTTGTGTGCGTGCGCGTTACGTGACGTGCACTTGTATGTAGAGCTACATGTAGAGCGAGTGAGTGTGGGGAACTTGTATTACTCCAATTATTGGGCGAGGTGCATGACCCCAGGGCTGAGGAAACCATGTCAAAACACATTGTATATCTTTTTAAAAGGCACGCGTGTCGATCTGAAAAATAGGCTGTTCATTATCCAGTTGCCTTTTTGGTTAGAGGCAGAGTTTTGTCTTACAGCAACAAACACATGCTTGCTTGTGTGTAATCTGCATGTGTGTGAAGGGGAGAGGCGGTGATATGGTTGTGCCAGTGGCGCTGTGTGATAGCATGTTGACAAGCACGCATTACTGTAGGCACATCTCTTACAGACGTGCGACACAAAAGCTGGGATGAAAGCAGGCATGAAACTTCAGGAACGCTCAGGAGGATAGCCCCCATTTGTACACATCTGCTACTGTTGCAGAATGCCTTTCTACCACTAGAAATGAACGAAATGGGAGAAAATGTGGCCTCAAAATGTCCACCTGGTGGTATCTAACTGATTCATAATTCTCTCCACCAGGCCACGAGTTGGATTCCCTTCTAACCATTCATTAATTTTTCAGGACCAAGGGTACTGTTGTATGATATAAATATCTGCCCCACCTCTTTGAAGCTGTGCCTAATTAAGAGCCTGTAGAGCTAAGCAGCTGACAATGAGACATGGGGCAGATCCAAAGAGTCTGGATGACAGCTAATGAAACCAGGACGCAAATCAGGTTGAACAGGCGGTAGGTAGGCAAGTGGAGATGCCATTGTATCTCATCAGATTGTCATAGGGCCTATTGTATGGCACTATAAGTGGCTACATGGAAAAGTATAGCAGTATAAGATACATGGAGGGCTACATTGTAGTCTGTAGCCAGAGATTAAAGTAAAACACTCAAAGTACAAATTGTCGATTAGCTTATTGATCATATTGGCGCCAAGCACATATGGGCTAATGAGACAAGTATGTGTATGTCTGTGTATATGGTGTGTGTGTGTGCACTATTGTTTATCTTGGACAGTAAAGCTTTCTAACTTATATCTTATTGTGTGCAACATAACTTGTTGCATCTCATATATTTGATCCAGCCTTATACTAACCCAAATGATAAATCTACTGTATTCATGAATTGTGTGTACAGTAATTAGAATCAGCTGGTCAGATTTAATTCCATTTTCTAAGCACAGCTTTTTACAAAAAGAACTCCCACAATGCACTGCACATGCTTAGAGAAAACCATGTGTGCCACAAAGATGAAATGAGTTAAGTTGATACAAGTAAATACATAAATGCATCTTGTATGTGGGAGAAACAGAGCTGTGCAAACATCCATTCTGCAATACAAGAGGCCTATACAGCTTCAGAGCAGCCGTCCTTAAACTTTTTGACCCACGCTCCTCTAAAAATAATTGATGCATAGCCTGTTACCCCTCCAAGGACACACGAGGGTTGCGAACTTGCAGTCTTATTTTTGCTACACAGCTGTAGCAATGCACACTAACACTAGCCAGGATTAGCATTCACATATCTGTAAACCATTTGAAAATAACAGATGATAAAACTAGATAGAAACATTACAATTATCTGACAGCCCTCTAAAAGTGACCTCAGTGGGGTGCCACTTTGAGCACCACTGCTATTGAGTATAGGATAGGATAAGACAAATCATAACCCATAATATAAATACAAGAGGTTCTTTATTACAGAGCCGAGGTGTGGCTGGGGTCGTTCATTATACGGCCCAGTTTTGGTGAAAGCAGACTGGGCGCTCCTCCCCCTTCGCTACAGCAGTGAAATGGCTGGCGTGTCTGAGGAATGAGGGACCCTGGAGGTGCATGAGTCCTGAACAAATGAGCTCCCATAAAAACCCCTCTCCTTATGCAGAGGACAGAGCACAATGCAGACAGTTTAGTCGCCCAAAGAGAAGCCTTCATGGTAGGCTTCTCCCCCACTATTTACTGTGCTCTCCCGTCGGTTTCACTTGTGCGTTTTGACACCAGTCACCTTCATGTGCCGTACAAAGCATATATCATCTCACCCGTTTTACAGGGCATTCGTTTGTTTTTTAGGGAGTAAAAAAAAAAGGTGCTGTATAAAATACTTTCTTTTATATATATACTCTAAGCTAAACGACACAGAGTGTTTTTGTATACATTTGTCACTCCCTGCCTTACAGCTGCTCTTGGCTGGGTAGGAAATTAAATAAAAGCTCCATTGTGAGAAGTGCAGAGGAATGTTTTCAACAAAGGTAATGACTTTAATTGCTGGAGCTGAGACACATTTATGAGCTGCACCTGGTCTATAAATGAGTTCTAATGAGGAGCAACTCGGTTGACTTTTAAAATGCCTCCCTCTAGTGGAAACTTCATAGCAGGTGTCACATATGAGCTAGTTGAGCTTTGAGTGATAAACAAAAAGTAGTTGCAAAAACGTATTTAGAATGTAATGATTGCATTTCATAAATACAAATACATTAGTGGAAAAGTATAACTTTATAAGCAACTCACAACCATTGTATTTTCATATCTCAAAATACAAAAGGGAAACTCACATTTCTTATTTGGATGCAGATTATTAAAATGTTCGAATTCTAAAATTTAGCTGCACATTATCTACAGTATGTTTGACTAACATAGCAAACTTGATAATTTGTCTCACAAAATGTTCAAATAAATGTAATTAATATTTCTGAAACCATTTTGGAGGCCAAACCAAATGCAGATTCTAAATGTTAGTGGAAACACAAAGTATAGGTTAAGAATCTACTGCATGTATTTATACAGCAGGAAACTCTACAAAGCTGTGAGCTCACTACTTTACAAGCCAACAGAACACATCCTGTACATGCAGGACAGGCATATAGGCTGAATCTCAGAAACATGAATGTACTTATTGAAATAACTACTGTATATGGCTCCTCTAGGACATTGAGGCTGGTTTGTGGTAGTTATAGGGACCCTGCCTACTACAGGTACAAGACTGCACTAAACACGCTGTAAGCCATGCAGGCCGTTATGACCATTCCGACCAGCCAGCACAGAGCTCTGCTGGGCTGAGGCAGTGGGAGAAGGTAGGCTATGGTGTGACAGATGCGAGAGACCGCAAACACCCGGAAGTGGAGCAGTGCGGAAGAAAGATCCGGTCCTGTTAGGGTGTACAGCAGACCAATCACAACAAAGGGAATGATGTTCTCCAAGTCATTCAGGTGGCATCTGTAGAGAAGTTTAGTTAACAGTTAAACACATTTTAATTTGCACAAAAACAAAAAGCAATGCTAGTTATCAGAATATTTGACCTCCGGACACGTTCTACATCAGGATCAACACGGATCATTTTCTTTCGTTGTTCTTCTGTGGAGGCAGCTAATGTGGTATCTTCCATATTTGCATATACCTGGAAGGTGAAAAGCAACATGTGACAAGTATTGTAATTTGAACCAAATAATTTACTGTAAATGAATACGGTTACAGTATACAGTGTTACTTTAATTATTTGATTATTAATTAAAAACCTGTACCTTTTTTGACATGCGGAAATAAGCGGTCATAGGTGCCATAAGCATCATCTTCAGAATGACAATAGTTGTGTAGGTAGAGAAGGCCAGAAAGACCTCACTGTCCATCATGTCGGTCAGCTTTGCCATTTCCCCTCAGAGAAACCACACTGCAGAACAGCAGAAAATACATAATTAATGACAATCCGGTCTAAATGTGAGAACCTTGGACTGCTGTAACAGCAAACACGTCTATTACATGCTCAACAGCAATGGAAAGAACACTATGATCTGTGGAGTGAACTGAAGATTGGCATTGTCTTATGGAATAGCTCTGTCCATTGTTAATTTGTGGCCTGGTATATAACATGTGGCGTACTGCAGGCTTTCACAGGCCTGTGCCATTAACTATCGTTTTCTAACAAGAAGACAACTATCAGATGAGGAATTCAACCTAATAGCACATTACTTTGCCTAAAGCAAAAATGGATTTGGTAACTGAATCTTACCTCCTCTTTCAAAAATTCTCCTTTGTCCGTATGAGCAGGAAAATACAAGTCTATTATATGGTGGGCGTTTACGTCCAATGTGCAGCTAGACCTTTTTTAGGGGGGGGAGGGGCAATTGTTATGTAATTTGCGGTTTTGTGCCAAGCCAACCAGACTAAACTGGTTTGTAATTATTAATTGAATATAGTGTAAATTGTCATTGTATCTCTGTCCATATACAGTACTTTGCATGGAGAAAATATCCATGCCAATGACCCAGAAATCAGCCCCAGCATATTTGTATATTGTTTACGGTTGTAGTGTTTACATAAACAATCTATCATTTATATTTATATTATTTGCTTTCAAGTTCGGCTGGAAGGAACTACATTCAGATAAAGCTGCAACAGCATTCTGTCTGAAAGCATATGATTGGATAAGGCACACGTACACACCCACGCATGCTGGTTTGACCCTCTTGTTGCCAAAAATCACACACGACCACATTGAAAACTAAATTTGCTATCAAAATACAAATAAAGAATAATCTGTCTTCAATGGAGACCTATTGCAAAGTGACATTAAAAACCAATGACAGGATGTTGATCTTTTAGTAGTGAACGAACTGTCTGTCAGAATTAAACCATATTACTGTTATGTATTACCTCAGTGTGAAACCTGTACCACGAGGAATCATTTCAGGGGCGGGGGCTGCCTTGTTATGTGGAGTTAGAGAGTTTTCTGCCGGATGGGAATGTCTCTGTTTGGCCTGAGGCATCTTCTCCATTATTTGACATGTTGAAACATCTCCAACCATGACGTTAATGACAGGTGACAAGCTTAGAGGCATCCTTAGTATTTCTTCAACGACTCTCATTTCTCAGTGTACCATATATAGTGATGGTTGGTTGATTATTGCCATGATTGGGTTTAAACCTAGACTTAACACGTTTATGCACCCAATTCTACAAATGCTGTTTTAGGGCTGTTTCAGGATGGACCACCCTCCTTCCCTATGTTGATGTAATGGCCCTCCATGCCATTCATTTTGTATCCTACTTTTATATAATTTCTTCCTTTGTAAAATCCTCAAGAAACAAAAGGTCCCTTATGTTAAGTCATAAAATACTGGAAGAATATGCTTATTTTTTATTATTATTTAGAAATAGATTATATTACAAAAAATTTTGGATTATTTCTAGTTGTTCCCACTGTTAAAGGTCAGTGATTGTAATCTAATACACTTTTTGACAAATTCAGAGAATATCATGTCCGTTAGCTGTCTATTCTGTGTGCGTGCGGAATAAATTATCTGTTTTTTCTACTTAGTTCTGGCTCTGTAAATGGGAACACAAAGTGGTGCAGACCGCACCACACAGCAATACCTTTCCCTTAGCAATGCTTTTTCAGTGTGTGGGGCGGAGCTTCTGATGGAGCACCCTATGGCATTGAGGGGAGAGGTATTTTTGTTTTTATTGAGCACAAGAGCAAGCTTTCTCTAGAATGATGACAAAATAGGAATTTTCTAAAAATTAAACCATGCATGTCACCAGTGGACAATTTCTTCATATAGCAGTAGATCAGAATGTACAGAGTGACACAAAAGAAACATATGATGAAAATAATGATGATGCAGGAACACTTTTACAGGTTGAAGTTTATTGTGTGCAAAGTGCAAGGTAATGTAACTTGCCAAAAGATAGCAGACCTTGTACAAATTTGACCAATCAGATAAAGCAACTTCAATAACCTGTAGTTGGTGGGCTTCCTGTGGTTTACCTTGTTGCATGAAATTGTTTAATCTGATCATGGTTATTCTAAAAGTATAGATTAGGATTAGTCTTTAAAAAAAAATTTTTTAAACACTTTTTTAAAGTACACATTTGTACTTGACTGCATTTTAGTGGCATACCGTATTAGACAACCACTCATAGATTATAATATGACCCATTGTATTTGTGAGGTACTTTTAACATGACCAAATCCTGAAAAACATTGTAAATCAAAAACAAATCTAGCAAATGTTTTCTTTTCAGGGAATATATCAGGTGAACATAAAAAATGTTAGAAATTAAAACAACTAAAAACTTTCAACCTAGAAGCCTGATAATGTCAGATATTAACCAAATTGGGGATTATCCTTTCTCCCAGGACTTATCAGAGCATGATGATCACATGGTTAAATATAAACTGATTGGCAGGAAAACTCATATACCATATCCTCATTATATACCCTGCTGGTATCACTCACTCATAAAGGGACAAATCTCAAACAAAATGTAATTTTCACAGATGGATATGAAATATCACAGATGGAAATCAAACTATCCAGGATTAAGGCTGTCATCCTTTGTCTGAGATGAGTTTGCAGGATATTCTGCAAGAAAAATAATGTACTGTGATTTCCCACAAGGAGCAGTAATGGCAAGCAGTTGCATTGATTCCTCACCAGACTCGCCAGTAATTGGGATGCTGGCTGTGATACGTTGCCATTGATTTCTCATGGAGGCTAGGTTATGCTGGGGGAGCAGGACAACAATGACTAAATAACAGCCTGCCCAATGATCTTAATGCCACAAGCCAAGCACAGTATTGATTTCATTACAGAATGCCTCCTAGGTTCTGGGCACATACATTTTTTTTATTGATCAGCGGTGGTGTCCACATTACTTTCAGTATTGTCACATGCACGGCAGTTGGCCAATCAATGCTCGTGGAATGCTGAGTGCATGAGATTACATAGGTACAGTGGGGTGTGATAAATTTCCCACAGTTCAATCTGGGTTGGGAAAGGTGACCCCAATTGACAGTATTGATAAGTGTGAAGGCCTCAAACCTGTGGGATAAACCATAGATATTGAGTGATTAACTTGTCCAATTGGGTTTCATTTGATCCTGTCCACATTTCGCGGCCCCAGGGCAGTAAGCGAATAGGAAATCACAGCAAGGCACCGAGCAGTAGAAACTCCTCAGATAAGACTCTATTGATGATTTGTTGGTAGTAATTTGTTCAGCCAGAACCGCAGAGTATCGGAATGGCTTTCTGCCTTCACCATGAAGGGCTTGAATTACCAGTGCGGGCAAAATGGCTCTATATAAACATTTTAATCTAGACATTTTAGGCTAGACATTGTTAAAGCATTTATATGTTAGAACTATATGTTATATTATACTTGTCTAGCTCAAATCCAATATCCAAAATATTTCAATTTACGTTGAGATATGAGCAGTAAATGTTAGTGCAAATATCTCTTAGCTTTGCCTGGCTGTGTCAAATGACAGCTAGTGCACAACTCCCTTCTGATATATAAGCCAACCATGCTACCCTTGTGTCAGCATATTTCACACATCTGTACTATCCCGTACACCACAAGTCTAATGGCTTTTGTTTTGGAATGTCTCCATCACTATGTAGAATGATATCAAGGACAATGCACAGAGCCCAAAGCCATGTATGTCTAAAATGTACTTGATGAATAGAATAGGGGAATCTGATTCTGACTAATTCCTAAGTAATGAACTAATGCTTGTAATGGGCTTTTCCTAATGGAGGTGGCCTGCCCCTGTGCTTGTGTAGGGCAGGCCTTGGGATGTGCAGACTTGATGCCCATGGACCTTTCTCTTTCCAAATGGCTCTTAATGAAGAAGCTCATTAAGGATCCGTGGTTGCTTTGCACCGTTAATGAGGGCCACACAGCTGCTCATTAGGCTCACAGCTTTAGGCTTTGTCTTCCAACCAACCTTTGATAATACATCAGCACAGCAACCGGGGGAGAAAAAAAAAAAAAAACATTACAACAGCCTATTTAACAACCTGGTTGTTGGTTTGGTTGAACCTGATCCCGGGTGTCACTGGCTGCAGGTCATTTAGCACTGTGGCACTCACACAAGCTTAGCACATCTGACAGCATTTAGCAGAAGCCTGTGGCACTTTTGAGGTCAGAAAATAAAGAGATTGCAAACACCCGGGGATAAAGAATTCCCTCAGGGGTCATGGACTGACCATCCATTCGCTATTACATGCGGAGCTTTTGAGTTCCAACCTGCATAAAAAGAATTGTGAAGCATTTGCACTGAGTGAACTGCGTTGTCTTCTTTTGTTTATGAACAGATGTAGAAAATATAAATGACTCATCTCAGTATGTGCTTTATGTGTCATCAACCTCTACATTTCTTTTGTACTTTCTTTCCTTTACACTGAACAGCTGGCTAAGTTTAGAAAAGTATATGACCTCACATGGCATGAGTCTGTTCTACATGATGCTGTAGCTCTCCTTACTTTATTCAAGTAAGTGATATTTTTCTCAGACCTTATTAGCAGAGGCGCCTGTTCCTACTGTGAGTGTCTATATATAATGTCTTGGTAATGATATTGAGTTTCATCACATTCTGTCAGTGACCATTTAATTTAAAAACAGTCTTATCAATTATGGCCTGCTGGATGGCTGGCAGGGATAATATGTTCAGGTAGGCGTTGCAAATCCTCATTGCACTCAGTAATACTTGTCTTTGTTTTGTTTTTTGCGGAGCAAAACACAAGATGTCTCTGCTGTAAACCTAACAGCACAGTCAGTGACACACTACAGACACAAGCCTTCCACCAGCATCTCAACGCATTACATTTTTCCAGTAGAACTAGCAGGCGTGGAGCTGGTGTGTCAGTATAGATGCAAGGAAATCGCGTTCAAATTGAAATAATTGCAAACGGCAGGCCACATGAAGTGGTCAGGGCCGTGTAAATCCTCAGCGCCTCTCCTTTCCTTGCCGGTGACCAGGGAAACAAAAGCACCAAACCTCGGTTACGCAGGGTCCAAGATCCCTGCACGGCAGGTGGGGGCTCGCCTCATTAGGGTGCTATTTTAACAAAGCGCTTTCCTTCCGCACTGCAGAGCGGCATGTACCCACGGCTCACAGATCCTCGCGCTGTCTTTCTCACCCCTCACAGAGGGATATAAATCTCCTTTGGGCAGGATAATTACGAGGTAATTTTACCCCGTAATGATGCTTGTCAGTCAGCAGTGCTGATGAAATTAAAGAAGTTCTTTCCCCCAGATTTCAACCTAGATTTATGTGCCAGGCGCCGAAGTAACCGAGAATAGAAGCTACAGTACAACTTAGGGGAAAGTTTCCCTCCCCCCTCTACAACACAGTGACTCCATAAATGATGTGTGTAACACCAACAGAACGAACACCGTTAATAACCTTCCACACCTGCTCACATCAATTTACAGAAAGGTTACACACGGGCAAAACGGCCATTGTTGACATAGTGTTTTACATTATTCACAATGACAAAAGTGCTCTTGAGCTGCGGCAGCTCTTCTGTGTGGTGTTTTTGTTTGCCGACATACATTATTCAACTTGACACTGAATTTGGTATTCACACATACATGAAGCAGTAGCCTACATATGCAGACAATTTCTATTGCAGTTGCATACATCACAACTGGCATGGACGAAGTCAGTGCACTTAAAGCTGTGAACAGGACAGACTGTTCTGATTAAAAGAGCTCACTAAACTAATTTAGTCCTACAGGCCTCCAAGGAACATAGCTAATAATACAGTAAGTACAGAAGTATAGGCTACAATTGAACTTTTACTAGCATGATAGATCCACTATGCATACTATTATCTTTGCTTTCCAGGTAAATGTGAGAAACCTACACATACTGTATTTACATGTATGTTCCTTGGACGGCTTTATGAGGAACATAGCTAATAATACAGGTAAGCAGCCTACTGTACTAACATATATTAACATTTTACTATCATGGTAGAGCCACCATAAAACAATCTTTGTATTCCAGGTAAATAAGTAAGTACAGCCTACCTGGCAATTGCCTAGGCTATATCATGTAAATATATAATAATTTGCTGATGCCTTAATAAGGAAGTGTATGTGTGACACTGCATTGAGTCCATGTGGGCAGCTATGCAGCTAGCCAGAAAATATAAGTCAGTGTAGTATACATTTCGTAAACATTACATAGCCTACTGTACGCCTACAACAATGCCTGAACAGTCATGGGCAAGGAAAGCATTTGAGGGTTCTTGTGTGCCTACACAACACACTGAAATGACAACACCACCCTGCTTGCCTAGAATGGAATTTACAACACCAGATTAAGTGTGAATGCCACAGTAACAGAAAGTGTATTGTCTTATTAACAGAAAACTAAAGCACGCTTTGATCTATATACTGAAATCTCCTGACTTGTCTTAGTTTATCCAAAAAGGGCTAGTTACATTATTTCACAGATGCTGTTATGAGGTTTGGTGGCAAAGGTAGAGGCCTCCTGCGGATTTGTGGAGATAAAAGGACAAAAACAAAAGACATCACTGCCTGAATGTTATAATATTTAGCATAAGCAGCGCCAAACCCTTCCTTTAAGGAATACATGTCTTGTGCTTTCTTTTAAAAAATTAACATGGAGGATTTGGGACCCCGTTACCCGCTGTATCATTCAACAAAGGCAATTGAACAATCGCTTATATCAAACTTCGACGATGACAGAATTAGAGCATTGTTTCTCAGCCCTCAGTCCCCCACTGGGAACCTGGCACACACAACTCAGAAAAGAAAGTTTACTTTCGTTGTCAGTTGAAATTACGCTCATTTGCATATGCCGAGGAGAACGGGGCCACATGAAAAACGACTACCCCACCACCGAGAGGGTCGGCATGAGACGCTTTGAGGACTTCAGTAAAACGTGTCGTGTTGTATGACGACGACCGACCCTATAGTGCTTGAACGAATCACAAATGCATCCGGGGTGGCTCACAGATAATTGTTTCATGACCACCGAAGTGATTCGCTCCTTCGTTTGCGTGGCGTGAAAGCGGCAGGCGTCAGCGGTTGGAATGCAAGAAATAAAATAGAAACGATGTGTGAACTCTGTCTTAAAATAAATAATGTTCAAGGTACATTAGATAAAAGAAAAATATATGGCATAGAAATAAAAGACAAAACAAAAATCAATAAGGGTTTATTTTAGCATGTGTAGTTCAGTGTGAAAAATACAGGAGATAACTTCACATGGCAGAGGCTTGCGCTGCTGACCTCCATATACAACAATCCCACTGCCGGCGAGATCAATTGACGGGACCGGGGCCACAGGGGCATTGATTGATTAATCAAAGCTAATGTTCTTTTGATCGGCTGGGCTGCCCTATTAACCAGCGACGGAAAAGTAAAGCAGCGTGTTTTATTTAGCCTATCATCCAGGGTTCCTCGGTGCCTCACTGCAAACTTCAATGAGCCCATGTGACAACTCTAATAGACAAAGTTTTTCAAAGTCTTCTGCATGACTGCATTATGCCGAGTATTGTCCTCTTTGCGATGTGACGCTTTCACAGAATAGCCTCTTAGCCATTACAGCTGCACAACCGCTCGCTTGCTTCCCAGCCATTTCACTACACGCGGCTATTCTAATAGGCGACCACGTCTTCGGATTTGTGCGCGGAATGCTGCCAATAAATGCACTTGCCCGCCCCATAATTGATCTGATTGGATGTTTGATATGACTGGCTGTTATTAATCTTCTTTACTGGGTGTGAAATCTCCTCGCACCTTCTGATTGGAATGCAGGGGTAAACTAGCCTTAAGCAGCCCCGTAGGTTTGGCTTTGCACCTTATTGAATACTGACTACCCAGGCTACACAATGGGAACATTTAAACACGAAACAATGTCTGGGAGTGGAGATAGTTTCTTTCTAGAAGCTGAGGGCCGCCTTGTCCGTAATCAGCCTCCCTTTGCATTGTCTCCAGCGAGCACACAGGCCTGAAGCATGTTGCTCACCACAGCAAGACAATCAGCATCGCATATTTTGTTGTTGCGAGCTGCAGGGGTCGGTGGCAGCGCCGGGCGTTTGATAAGCCATTCAAGGCTGTTAATGGGGTCCGGAGTGAACACAGTCTTGTTTTATTTTCTTCGCAAGGTTCATTCAGGTGAGAGACATCTCTTCCAGTGTCTCCCAGCTGCTTTGTCTCTGCGCTGTGATGAAGGGAATGACGATGTCTCTCGTCCAACCTAGCAGTTAATGACTATAGCTCGTTCCCCTCAGTTAGCAAAACGGAAGTTCTTTAATTTTAATGATCTCCTCAAGTGTAGATATTCAGGTCTTCTCTTAGCTAAGAGCAACCCCCTCCCAGCATCTTCCGTTTGTATGTACAATCTTCAGGGTGTTTTGAAAGCGCAGCCGACCATTTCAGAGGAGAATGCGGCTTTCTATAGTTCTTCGTTCGAGAGGGGCCCCCCTTTCCCTCCCCGCCCTTGAGTTCTTCCAATGTCAGCGCTCACTTCAAAAGCCCCGCAATGAGCTCTGAGGACTCCATTGAGATTTCACATTGCAAACAATTATTCCGTCCGTGGTTCTTTGACAGACATTTCTCTAGATGTATATTACCAGGCATTGAATCGGGCTTATCGCTTTCCCAACGGTGCATCCTGCTTCAGTTTTTATGCTTTTGACCAAAACTTTGAATCGAGTATAGATGTTCTGTTATGTTGAGGGATTTAGGATGTGTTTTAACTCCAAACAGGTCAGTAAGGATAGGTGGAGTTGATTTCCGAGCAAAGTTTAAATAAAGGACGTTTACACATAGTCCCTAATTTCGTCCCTTTGTTTTGCACTCTCACATCTTTCAGTTGTCAAGGGCCCTCCTTTGGGTATAAGGGAGCAGGCTGAACAGTTGAAAGTGTTCAAGAAGTATGACAACTTTTAACTCTCTCTCTCTCAGCAACCCCAGTATTCTCTATACTAACTGGTCTCTGTACCTGAGACATTCACCTGGGCCAGGGGGGACTTTCATGGTGTGGATGGATATCATCTAAAATAAATATAGGTATACCCCCCCCCCCACAACACACACACACACACACACACACACACACAGACACACTGGGAGAAAACATTTCTAAGTCTCAACAGCAGTGGTCCTAGCGAAGGCCCCACACTACCTGCCAATGAGAACAAGGGTTGGTGGGTTTTAAAGAAACCTGACTGATACCATCCCTCAGGTAACCACCCACACTGTAAAGACAACACTGCTGTAGTCATATCCTGAGGGAAACGCGTGTCTGTAAACATGGATTAATAAATAAATGCATCAACTTTTTTTTTGCTCTATTCTAAACTCTATATTATTGCTGGAGGAGTCACAGGTGAACTATAAAACAAACCATGCCCACACTAGACATATTACATCAGTTAGAATGGGCCTCTGGGTCAACTGTATGTTGGCCAAGCAAACCCAGCACAATTTAGTGCTGTTTGCTACAATATATTGTTTAGGGAAAGAAAGTTTCACTCCAAAAACAGTGTAATGTAAATACATACAACTATAAACTATCAAAATGACACTGTCAGCATACAAAGATAATAAACATGAATCACTTTTACACTCTACTTCTATAGGGTTGGAGCAGACCTAGAATCGATGGTGATCAACTTCTATAATGAACAAGAGTTGAGAAACTCTCTGTGCCTGTGTCTATGGAGACAGGTGAACCCTGGTCTGTTTTGATCTCTCAAACATGTATTCTATCTCTTCTTCCACACAAGGGATCCTCAAACCAAGGTCAGTGCTCAAAGGCGGGGTGCACCATGGGAAATGAGCCTGTGCGAGTGTACGCTTGCCGCTTTTGTGGGGATCAGCAAGGCATCAGAGAGATGGGGCTGACACTAGTGAAGTCCCCGGGTATCACCTATCACTACCTGTTTCTGCCACAGAGAAAACCAAAGACCAGCACTAATTGTATCATTAATATAATTTCATTCTGAGGGCCAATTAGTTTGGCTGTTTCTCCAGCCCCAACCTTGAATTAGGGCCCTGCTTGGATAACCAAGCACGAGCTGCTTTACTAACGACAGAGGTCTTCAAGTGATCAAAGCTGTATAGATATGGAACAGTGGTTTAAAGATGTTGCAATCACGTGGACAAGTTCTTCTAATTAGCAGGCTGTGTGATTCTGTACACAACACACAAATTAAAGAAAATTAATGGAAATAGGTTCAAAAGAAACAAGAAGTCAAACCCACACTAGGTTAAAGATTAAAATGCTTTTTCACCTAATATGCATTTGGTAAGACTTGGAAGATTTATTGATGTTCTGGGAAAGATGGAAAAAAGATAAACATATGGCAAAATGCACTGATTGCACTTCAAACCATCAGCTTTTAATACTAAATATATTTGATTCCAAAAATCTTTAGAGTTCTTTTTGAGGGTACAGGATGAAATTATTTCTAATCCATTAGACATATAGTTCTGTATCAATCACAACATGACATCATTCCTTAACCCAGCAGCAAGAAGAATACATAATATGGATATTTATAAAACCATGTAGAACGTGTTACTTGTGAGACACGGTGTGAACTCTCAAACAGTGTGACAGATTAAGACTGAGGCTGGTAATAGATAGTCAAGCCATTACTGACACCAGCCCATTTACAGGCATTGCCTCTTCATCATGAACTGTGTCTGGCCTCTGTGGCCTAGAATGTGTCGTTTTTCACACTGCTTCAGCCCTAAGAAAAACACTGATGAATTAAACAACAGAAAACCAATCAATCTGAGTGAGACAATTTGTCAGTTGTGAGCGAATAGCTCACCTGCCTGATGACAAAGTCAGTCTCGGCTACTAGCGGGTGTTTTGTCCAAACCAATGAGAACTTTCTCAGGAGCCTGGGGCTCACGTCACTCTCTGTCAATAATAACAACAGCATACAACATGCTTTAAAACCTCTCCTATTGTTGTGCACCCAGACTGGGAGTTTCCAATATTTGGCATGTTACACAGTAAGCAGAATTTCTCCTCAGAACAAATGTACACATTTTAACAAGCTTTCCTATATGACAGAATGCACAAATCTATTTCTTCCATAAGACAGACGGATAATTGGGATGTTTTACCAGGTATCATTGAGTTTCACAGGGCGTTTTTGTATTATACAAATGAATAAATAGCTACTAGCTTGTGTCTAGAACAATTATAGTAACACTCTTAATATGTTAAAAACCAAAAACAATTTACATTTAAAAATGCATTTTACCAAGGAAGTATACAGAACCCTACAAGGTTTGCGTATAAATTATATACTGTGAATTTACCTAATGTGGGCCATCTTTTGCATTTCAAACTTGGAATATGAAGCCATTATATCCATACTCCAGAACATGCCGAAATCCCCAGCATTTTGATCACTTAACATCACAGCTTGTGTTAACCCATAGTTGACTTTCATTTGTTTGAGGAAGACCTACACTCACTGGAGCTTAATGTGTCCCACATTACG
Organism: Aphredoderus sayanus; assembly: GCA_027564795.1. Taxonomy (NCBI): domain Eukaryota; kingdom Metazoa; phylum Chordata; class Actinopteri; order Percopsiformes; family Aphredoderidae; genus Aphredoderus; species Aphredoderus sayanus. The sequence continues at coordinate 24,511 of JAODUG010022206.1, forward strand.
GCAATTCACTATACAGTATGTACAACTGTCATAGCAAGAGTTGCTAAATGGTCAGCCTAGCCAACCAGCTGCACTGATTACCACAGCTCACCCAAAAAGAGGCTGTCAAATTAGTCAATTCAACTGATCTATTATTCATCTGGATCTAAATCCTACAGTGCACCTGCCCATCTTTTTCCCAACTCAATGAATGTATACTGAATCCTTCATCCAGATCAAGGTCAATGCTGTGATACCCAAGAAAAAAAATAATTGAAGAAAGTTTCACCATCTTCAAATGAAGCCTAGAATATGTGTGTCCAATCAAATCATTTAAACTTGCATAACCCCCGATTAATCCCCAACACTCTTGGAGTTGATGGAGCTCCCTGCTAATGAAATTATGACCAAATGAAGGCCTATAACACATTCACTGCACATCCTCTGGACAGGCAAGGGAGTTGACTTTTCCACGCGAATCACATAGAAAATGGATACCATAGAGGCTTAGGCTGGGATAAAAGCTTTCTGACTTTCTGGAGGGAAGTGTATAATTCCTGTTAATTTGTTTAATAAGACAAGTAGATTGTACCCCTTCACCTTCCACATTATACTGTATTATATACTGTAAATAAATATAACAAAATACAAGATAACATTTTGTACATTTACTTGATAAGTGCTTAGAAAGTATTTATTACAAAAATCATCCCATGTATATGACGATTGACATCAGACTCAACTCATAATTTAAGTCATGTTTATATTTCTTGTTTCGCTAAACCCTGGCAAACATGATTTAAGTAATTTCTGTGGTAATTCACCATACAAGATATACATACACACAGTAGTGATCCAAAAAACTAATTTCATGTGTGCAGATTAATATACGATATTGCTGGACACCCAAAGTGGTCACAATCTTCAATCAAGACAGTTGGATCGGAGTCCAGTTAGAACGCACTTGAAGTCACAGTGTGTGTGCACACTTAGGGCACAAGGCACAATAAATCAACTGTACCCGCTGTTTGTCTGAGTAAAGCTGAGCAGTGATAGGCTTGTCAGGGGAGCTTGAGGTTTCCGATTGGTCATTTATGTTAGAGACCCCTGGTTTCATGCCATGGGGAGCTCATGATAAGCTGGATATTGTCCAGTCACATAATGAAAGATCTGCAGGGACAAGAAGAAAAGAATATCCACTGTCAAAAACATTTGAAGCCACTGAGCAATAAGTAAAGTTGTATTTAAACTAAAGTTATTTTATTGTATATACTGTATATGTCAAATAAATATATATACACAGTGTAAATATGGTTTTATGTTAGTCATGTCAAATGCCCATGCCTATGTCTCGTTTGGCCATTTTGACGTCGCTAATGCCGCCCTCCAAAAAAAGCTGCTGCTTTCAGTCATAATTGGCTGAATTATGAGACGTGCAGTTCATAAAAGGGCCTCTCTGCATTGTTACAATCTGCATCTGTGTGAGCGCGGCGGCCCCCCCCTTCCTTCCCCCACCTGTCTCTCGATGTCTGCCAGCAGGCTGCTGGCCCCTAGGCGGAAGAGGTGGGGGCTGAGCCACTCGTCACCCAGTTCCTCCTTCATCAGGGTGAGCCACACCAGGGACTCCTTGGCCGTACGGATACCCCCTGCCGGCTTAAAGCCCACCTAGGAACACACACACACATACACACAAGTACAGTGTTTTCGGCGGGACAAAGGTTTCACACGCGCTCCCACCACTTAAGGGTACTTATGCTCATGTAATTGGCCCGCTAGTAACCAGTGGCTAACCATTGTTTGGTTGTCATGTTTGACATTTGTCCAATTTTGAGCTCAATTCAAATTTTGTTCATTTCAATCCCCACCCCCAACCACACACCAATTTCTTTTTTCTTCCACCCACTGAAATGAAATGCTGAAAGCACTCTGTCTGAAGGACTAGGTATGTAATGGAATCAATGAATCAGAAAATCAAGGCTGGCAGAGATGAGAACCTACATGGAGGACAAAAATACAGCAACAGTTCCATATGGTTGACTTACGGGATGAGACCCATCTGTATAGTCGCAGGGGGGTGCCGTTTCTCCTCATTAACCAGGAAATAATTAGTTCCTGCAAAAGCCTGTGGCCCTAGGAGCATGAGTCAGACACGCCATGTACTCTACCTTGTTGCCGGTGCGCAGGAAGTAGTCACGGATGGCCCGCACCATCACTATGGCAACGGGATACGTCGCATTGACGGACTCCTTCCCTGTAGACGTCTTGATGAAGTCGGAACCTTTTTTTTTTTTTTTATTAAAGGAGATGGGGGGGGTGAGGGGCAGCATTCAGACTTCAGACTTCAACACATCTCACGCTGAATGGATAGTGCGAACATTAAAAGGTCCGGGTGACATTTCCATGTTACTTTTATCATTCCATCTTTAGATATGAGGTCTACCCAGCTATAGACGTGTGCCTTTACAGGCTATTCCCCAACAGGAAAGGTTAGGGCTCCCGCCGCTCAGACTGCTTGTCGTCGCGTGGCTCATTTAGAAAGTCACTCAAGAGTGTGGGGTGACCAGACAGGAACATATGCTGCTGGTGACAGCACAGGGGGTGGGGGTTGGTGTGTACCCGCTCATCAATAAAAACGCTCATTTCTCCTACCCGTCTTTCAGAGGCAATTATGTTTTATCAGCGTTCCTGATAAAAATAGAAGATGAAGTGGCACTCCTTTAATAGATTAACCACAAACTGTGGACTGGTAGTGAAAATATAGGAAAAAATATATAGAAGAAATGTGCCCCTTTCTGCCTCCCTAGTGTGTAATGGCTGTTCATTACAGACAGAACAAGATGAACATTTTCCAGTTCATTAAAGACATGTTCTATGTATTTTTCTCACTCTCTCCCCCTCGTCCTCAAACTGGCATAATCCTTAAGATTCGTTATGGGGAGTCTTAATTACCAGATAATGGATAACGGTTATTAAATGCGGGTGGCGGTAATGAAGCTCTATTCATTTGCGTGGACGTGGGGGGGAGAAGAGGGGGGGGGATACTGCCGGGAAACAGCAGAGTAAAATAGCCTGCATCGGAGATTAATAAGTGAAATTATCATTCAATTTCAGAAATCTCATACGCAATTCATAGGAACAAGGGGAGATTAAGGAGAAGAGTGTGGCGACAAAAGCAATGCATTTTAATAACGATTTCTATCAGGGCTCCTGACAATTTGGTTCTCTAATCGGCTTATTATGTGATGGCTAGTTAAGCGTCTGTGTGTGTGTGCCTAAGAGAGAGAGTGTCTATTCATCAGGTTAGTCTTTTAAAAAAACAGAAAGAAACCTTGACAACAACGCCACAAGCTGGAGAACACAAAAAACTACACTCTAACTAAAATACTACAATATTAGATGTTATGGACATTAAATTATGTTCTGCTTAACCACTATAACACCATATAATAACATCATGTGCTAGTTACTTTGTCAAACCTACAGTATGAGTGCCATTAAGTTTTGCACTTTCTAAGTTAGCAGTCAATACAATGGAATTGAAAAACTGTTCATGCACACGTCAATTCTGTCAAGCGTATGACTGAGCCAATCAATGAGAGAGGAACGGGAGGCAGAAGCAAACGCGGGCACATCTTAATTTAATCGTATGCGGTTACATTACACGTTTGGACCAACCTGCCATCATTGCCACCAGGCTTGCTTTGTAGACGTTAGTGAAGGTCCCCAGCTCTCCCACAGCCAGGATGGTCTTCATGTGGGCATTACCACAAGCCTGGCGAAACTCACAGATCTCCTTGTACATAGCTGTGAACAAACACGTTCATCAAATAAACTCAAATAAAACATTCATCTAAAGGTTTAATTAAATGTCACAATAGCCATGCATACCGTCCCATTGTCCTGTGAGTGCCAGGGTCCTGTTTATAACTATGTCAATCTCTGTGGCACCATCTGCCACTGCCATGCGCACCTCCTCCAGTCTGGTTTGAAATGGCGTCTGGCCTGCTGGGAAACCAGTGGCCACTAGAAGAGAAGGCGTAAAAGCATTACAGTAAGGAACCTTTTTTTGTTCAATATTATCTTTATTTTATTTATATTTGTATACATATTTATTTATTTATATTTACAACTATTGACAAATGTACTACATGTAAATTGGTTTGGATTAAAGCTTCTGCCAAATGCCGTAAAATGTCAAATGTAAATGTGTTTTTATTACAAGTTACCCGAGGCAACAGGTAGACTGGAATTAGCTGCTTTAAGCGATTTGACAGCGTCTGCCACACGAGATGGGTACACACACACTGCAGCAGTGGTCACACCTGGTGATGATGATGACACAGCACAGGAAGACTGTAACATCTGGTGAGGGGAAAAAAAGGTGCGTATCGCCCTCTAGAGGTTGTATCTCAGTATGACTGGAGCCTGTCCTTTCCTGAGCTACTGGAGGTTTTGAAACATTGTGTCTGAATTGCTGACTCCTACTAGTATACTAATGTTTAGAAAATCACAACAGACCCTTTCAGATGTTTCACTTGTAGTGTAAACAAGGTTGACATTTATTTCATTAATAATGTGCCTGGTTTATTCAGTTGCGCCAACAAACAAGCACTGCTATTTTATCATTAGTGTTCTTGCTACATTAATTTATTTAGCTAGAGCTGCTCATACCCTGCTATGATATATTACCTTTGTGAAACGGGATCAGTATACATTCATTTCATGTAAATTATTCATTTGATAAACACCAACTCAACTACAGCCTAGTGTACGACTAGCCAAATGGAAAGCTGTTTCAAACCTTTGTCGTGCATGTCCATGCTCTTCAGCAAATCATGTCGGACTGGCTGGATTGCTTTTTGGCAAAGGCGGTGGACATTGGACGGGGTGTCATCACCGCCGAGTGTCGTCAGGTCGATGCATGTCACCGCTTTAAGCAACCAGGCCGCCTTGCAAACCAAGGAAGAATATAATATGGCCGCAAATATTATTCTGCAGTCAAGATCTTTAGAAATGTTAATTCTACTACATTTATACAAATACCGTAGTCTATCACGTCCTTTCATATGTGACTGTCTCTGCTCTGCCCTCCTCATGTACAGGATTGTCTGTGTACATCTATATTCTGCTGATTAATGTTTATTTGATTCTGTATAGGCCTACTACTTGCATGTATAAATAGATTTAAAAAAAGAAAAAGAAAAAGAAAAGGAAAAGGTAAGAAAAAAGAAACATCTCTGTACCTGCCATTGCTTCTTGGGCAGTTTATGCGCTTGAATCTGTTGGGCTCTCTTCAGAACCGCCTGGGTGTTCACTCTTACTTTGGACACCCATTCCAAATCTGACACAAAGTGTCACAAGATTAGAGAAAGGTGACATGTTCAGTTCAGTTCGAGTCTGAGTGCAGTTGAATTAATTTAATAAGTTAGCAGTGAAAACTTTAGATTTTTTATTATTTTATTGATACACATTGAGTGCCATCCATGCTAAACAGGCCCCAGTGGGGTTACTGAACTTCTTCTTAGCAACTAAGGGCTAGCTCATGACGTGTCGTAACCGGTCGTAACGTCAATATGACGACCTTGTCATGTGTATCGAATAAAAATGCCTACTAAATTTAACAGTAGACAAGGACGCTACTGTAGCTGTGTGCTGTTTGAGCGCACATATCGTATTGATATCAAACATAAATAGCAGTTAATAGTACCGGTATAGCAAATATTAAAGAAATGACGTTGATGATGGACAGGAAGATGGTTCACAATAGGTTTAACTGTAGTTACAGATCCAGGCTACCATGTGGGACAGGACTGTAGGCCTATAGTAGTATTGCAATAAATGCCCTTAAAACTACAATTATATAAACGTACCAAAATGAGATTGGTAGGTTACATAATAAAAACACTGCACATACGCATGCACTACTGTTACACACGATTAAGAGCTACTCTTACCAAGGGACGTTCCCTGATTCCTTGCAGACATAGTTAGCCAACTGCAGCTGTTTCAGTAAAGGGATGTCGGAAAATATTGTTTTATGGATGTTTTGATAAACTACAAACTGCAGCTAGCTCATCTGACTTCAACGGATACGCTACAACACTGTCACGTTTGTCATACCGGTACGTTATCCGGAAATACATTTCAAAGTAAAAGTAATTACTATAATATAACGCAGTGTTACCAGTGGGAATACGCGAACGTATATACATATCGATGTGTATTGTGTATTCAGCATTAGTGTAGTTTGATCGTGCCAAATTAAATGTATCATATTTTTAAGAATAAACTATTGGGACGGAATAAGCATCTGACGCTTAAGCAACCTAAAAGATCAATAAACAGCAAGCTGAACAGAAATGTCAGCCGACAAAAAGCAAAAAGCCAAATTTGAGATAGAGCATTTGCATTATTTAATTAATGTTTAGTTTACATATTCAAATATATGTATTTTGGCCATCATGTATTTGCCTATAGCCTATTGTAAACGAAAAAAAAAATCATATAGCTTAATATTCTATCAAATATAACCTAATAATACAGTTACACTATTTTTTACACTCATCGCATTCTGTAGGCTACGTAGTCATCAAGCTTGTGAGATCTGACCTCAGACTACAAAACAGCAGACAGCACCTATGGATCTGCGGTTGGGAACCATGTTTTGACCAAAAGCCAAAGAATCCTCCTCTGTTACCATGGAAGCTCTCCACAATATTATGGAGCCATATGTTAAGGAACCTTGTGATGTTTTACAGTCATCCTTGAGAATGTGGCTACAATAATAATGATTTGCTGTGTTGGCCTACTCTGGTTGTTAGTCTGTGGCATAGTAGGCTAATAGTCACCTACATTAGACCTCTGTACAGGGAGTGACTAGTGGAAACAGACATGTGATTGATGCAAAAGTTGTGTTATTGCTGCCTTACAAACTAAAACTGCCCCCATTTTAGTTTGTCATATTTATGTGCAGAAGACATTAACTTAGACTTGTTTTGAGGTCTTTGGTGGGATAAACAAAGTAATACTTGCAGTGTTACATATTTGACACTAGATGCCAGTATGGCACAATCATTTGGTAGATATTAACTTGAACTCTAAAATATAAGACAAAATAGTGAACTTACTACGGTTATAGCCTATAATAGGTCTACATTGTGAATGAAAAGTACCCTAGATACAAATACAAAAGGAGGTAAGATTGCATTATAGATGAAATTATTTGGATACTTTTCCTACTTAGGCCTACTGCTCTCAATTGTGGAAGATGGAAGGAATACCTACTTTTGGATGCAGGTAACTGACCTGGTTGAACTGATAAAGGATATCCTCTTTCCAAATCACCTGTCCAATGCATTTTATAACATTTCTATAGATACTGAAATAAATAAAGTATAATTGCATACATTGGTGTGAGTATTGCAGTATACTTTATATATTCTAATTGTACTGAATTGTCTGTTATGTTATTATACATTCTTTTACCATTGCTTTATTTCTAATAATAAGTCTACTTTTTGTCCACAGCTATAGGTTGTACAGTATGGGCAGTACATGTTGTTAGATGGATGTGCGCTCAGCCAATCAGAAAGGCAAACTTTATTAGCCAGATCAGCAGTTGCATGCCTTACCTTAGTCTCAGCCTCTACCTTCCATTAGCACTAAGTCACAAGCAACTCTGTGACTCTCTCTGAACATCTGATACCCATAGGCTCAACAGTACTTTCAGGAAGTGGTACTGTAGATTTTCATTGGGTATTAGCATTGTCAGCCACAAGTCATTTTTTAAATTTATTTTAACCAGTAGTAAATCAATGACCAAGTCGGAAGTTTAACTTACAGAGGAATTTGTTGGGAAACAACTACAGGACTCACGCTACGACATGGCTGTTTGCAGGTGTTGTAAATATGTAAAATAAGTAAATTAATAAATAAACCACTGCACTACTGTCACACCGGAATTACGGATACACACTTATGAGTGGCAATGCTAACAGCCAATGGAAATCGACTTCCTCACTTCCAGAAAGTGCTGTCGAGCTTACGGGGGTATGGTATATGCATATGACATTCAGCACAGAGTGACGTATAGCTAATGGATGGAAGAGGCTGAGACTAGCATTACCTTAACCATCAGAACCAATCGGGTAGCAGGTACAGCCCCTTTTGGCGTTCACATATGGGAAATACACTAACCTATACATTCTCAATTGACCAGTCTTATAGTACAGTAACATAAAAGAAAAATGTCAGATTAGTCACACTAACATTTGTCACAAGAATAGCCTAATAGCCTACCATGTGCAAATGTATTTTACCATGTGTTTTTAAGTGGGTTATTTGCCTTCCTTTAGCCATCATTCAAATCTATCAAAAAGAATAATTCATATTACATAGCTACCAATCCCATTTGTCTTGACATGGGTAGCTTTAGGTTGCAATTAATCTTGAGGGCCTTAAATATCATTTTTCATGAAGCCTGCGTTGGAATTCTTTTTTTCTCTCCCTGCTGGCGAGTCATGTTGACTCATCACACTGTCGCTGCCAAAGAATGTGCAGATGCATTTCTGGACTGCAACACATGTCTTTGATGTTTGAGACGTGAATGGCACAGTCGGTCTGCTTTTGGGGTGGCTCGAAGCGTAAACTGGGAAGGGAGGTTCCCCCGTCGATGCGGTTTGGGCTAACCTTCCCGGCCTGTGCTTCATTAAACTGAGGTCATTTACAAAGCCACAGAGGAGGAGAAGGAAGGCCATAGGAGGGAAGTAAGGGGGGCAAAACCTCCAGCCAAAGTGAGTCATGGGAGATAGACGACGAGGGTGAAAGTGAGAGGAAATCGTTCCTCGATGACTGGGCCCTCCCAGATGGGTTTTATGCTTCACCGTACAGGCATTTACGGTGAGACGGTGCACTGAGTCACAAAAGTCTCAGATCCCAGCCAGAGAGGTTAACATGGGCCCTGGAAGTGACTCAGTGGCCTACGGTCTCAGGGTAAACACTCCAAAACACGTGTGTTGCATCCACGTGCGAAAATAAACGGAGCCCTATAATTATGTTTATGTATGTTTCTTTCTTAACAGCTTCACCTTCTTTGTTCTATTCTCTTACTCATAAAAAGACATCCACATTTTTTAAACACTGTTTCATTTATTATTTTTTTTATGCATTTGAGCGAAACTGAGATTCCAATTCCACCGCAAATCCTCCCACACACTGGCAGGTTTAACACAAGTATTCAAGTGTGGATTTATGTGGTGCCGGGAAAACAGTATTGGCAGTAAACATCTACACCTTAGGCTTAGGACATAGCCTAGTCAATGTCAATACAAACACGTCACAAAATCTAGACCCGTTACAACATGCTCCACTCATAACTCATTGTTCTCTGCCAGTCCAATGCTGCGAGACATCCTTTGTCCGCAGTCCAGGAAGGAAGAAAGGATTCATGAGTGGGAGGTGTAAGGGACAAGAGATGGCGGCAAGTGATGAGAGGAAATGGAATAGGAAACAGTTATTTCCTCTCGTATGGCCACCGGAGACAAATAAACATTTCAGTCAGGATAAAAAGACTGTTCACGAAACAGCGATGCATTGTTTGGCAACGTGCTCCTGGTGCATGGCTAAGCCTGCTATTGAAGGTGTCGTAGGGGCAGCGGAAGATCAGCAACAGCAGGAGCAAATTGGAAGAGTGAACGTATTGGAATTATATTGGGGCAGCGGTGGCACAGTGGGTAGAATGGGGGCAATAGGTGATTGAGAACTAACTCCTCACCAAGTGTTGAGGTGTCCATGAGCAAAACACCTAAATCTACCAGCTCCCAGTGGTTGGATGGCACCTTGCATGGCTGACACCAGAAAAGTGCTATATGAATGCAGTTTATTTACCATTAGCCGAAAGTATAGCATTGAGCAGACTACCAGTTAAATATACTGCCCACATTAGCAGAATGGGCCAATTCAAACACTTCCCCAGGGTGCGGGCTCCTGTGGCCTCAGCAGATCTCTCAGACACTTTCTGGAAGCTAGCTATCTTAAAGAGAAAAGATTCTCTTGAAACTGAGGGCAAGATGAGGAAGAAGTTCTCACACTTCCTCTGGCAATTCTTTATCGTGCACACTGTCAGACATCTCCAGAATTTAAACTACCTTTATGTGTGAGGCGTTCATGTTCCCATAAAACATGTAGAGGAATTTGTGAAGAGGCTGTTTTTGGCATTAATCTTCCTACCTGCTGCGGGTGCTTTATTGCTGTCTTTGTAAGGGCAAGCTCTTTAATCTTATGCTTTGAGGGTAAGATATGACATACTCATAAAATGAATCAAGCAAATTAAGACGTTTGTTGTTGTAGTTTACTCTCAGGACTTTGATTGAAATAATTCATCCGGTGCAAAATGACCGTGAACTCCAAAAGCCATCCCTCAGGGTCAGGTGAAGTGCTGAGGATATAGGATGGATGTAGGAAATGAGAGGAAAAGAAAGGCCAAGCGAGTCATTGTCTCCTTCACTCTTCTCTGAGGATGTCCGGAAGTAGCGCTTCCTTACACAACAAGTAGGATATTTAGATTAAATATTTACTCAAGAAGTTGAGGTTGGGTGTGTGTGTGTGCGTGTGTGTGTGTGTGTGTGTGCGTGTGCACGTGCTGGGTCAGGGAGAAGGGAGGTGGACATTCTATTTTAACAAAACAGCGCCAAAAGTTGGGGCAGATGAGTTGTTGTTGAGCAACAACTGTTCATTGTATGATGACACAACCACCCCTAGCCACAATAATAATAGACTGTTTCAGACACAACTCAATAGGCTACAGCTAACAGGCTGGATAGAATCTCTGCAGTGCCAACGTGATCCTACAGGCCTGTTCTGTCTCATCATTTGGCAGGGGATGGATTGTTCAGCCATGTAGATGCCTGCATTGATGAATGCAGTGATTGGTGTAAAAAGTGACCTTGGAGTTTGTCTGCAGGTCTCCAATCACAGAACAAGCAAGCCAAGTCATTTTGAAATGTGGTGCTAGTTTTTAGCTGTGCTAGCTGCTAAACAGACTTGTCTACTGCATGAACACACACTATAGGATATTTGGGGGAGGCATAGTATTATCATCATGGATGCTCTTCAGAAGGACACTTGCAGTGTATTTTTGAATTGTTTTATTGTATTGCTAATGGGATTTAGTGACTAACAATCACAACCCACTGCCTGAACCATAAATATATGAATTAGTGATGTAAAGGACAAACGTGTGAATAGTAACATAGCTAGTGGTAGCATAGCTAATGAAGATCTGCTGAACAGGCTGCTTCCCTGTCTCAGACCAATGTGATTTGTTGATATTCAAGATGCTGACGGTTAAAAGAGACACTTCCATGGTTCTGCGAGATCAGTTAACAGAGCCATTAACAAAGTTGTTTGAGAGGGGCCATATGGAGATGTATTCGTCCATCAAAATTACCACCAACAGACTGAAGACAAGAGTCCAAAGAGCTTTAGAGAGGCCACCCTCATTCTCCTTCTCCCTTCACTCAACCACCCCCACAATCTGCACACACACACACACACACACACACACACACACACACACACACACACACACACACACACACACACACTTCTACATTTTCATTGGTCAATCAGGGGGAATTAGCCTAAGGCTTTCTGATGTGCACTGGCACTAATAATGCACCCAGAGAGGGCCAGGGGTCTTGTCGGGGAGACTTATCAGGGACTTGGGAGCTGGACGTCTTTGATCTGCACCCCCAATACCCACCCATAAACCCCCCCCCCCCCACACACACACACACAAACACACACACCCCATCCCCCCTTGTATTCACACACCCCTCCTCCCCTTATTTGGGTTCAAAGGTCAGGGGCTCCGAGGTGGCCGTGTCCTCCAAGTGAGGTCCACGGAAGAAAAATGGAGGGAAAAACAGAGAGAGATGTTACAGAGCAGGGCAAATTTGAAAGACTGGAGAGGGCGGGGCCAGGGTGTGTGGGAGCAAAACAACAATAACATTGCTACTGCTAATATCGACTACTAAACCATGGATAAATGATTTGTTTAATCCCATTCAAAAGCTATGATGCTCAGTTTTCATGAATGTTAAGGGCCACATTTTCCAAATGCATTTCTGAAGCTACTCTGATGGATATAATGACGTTCAAATGAAGGGTTTACAATTCCAGATAGTTGCATCCTTTCTTGTTAAGGTACTCAAGATAGGGGGTTCTTTAAGGAGCTGTGTGAGTTGCAAACTTATTTAGAGGGACCATTTTTGCTGCATAGGCTATATGTGAATGTAATCCACACTGGCCAAAAATTTGAGGAGCACACATTCACCCCTGAAAATGTAACCTGAAGAAATATTTCACAATTTAACAAATTAAGAATTCAAATACACGGTTGTCACAAATGCCATACCTTTTATTGTGCTGAATAAGGCTGTGAATACCTAGAGAGAACATTTTTTGTTTAGCAAGCAAGCAATTTGTAGTGTAATCTAAAACAGTGATACTATGTGGATAGAGAAAGCGATAAGATTAGATACTGTAGAAGACATTTGAAATTATACAAAATGAGTGGCAAGAAGCCGTCCATCACAGCTAGCATGATTACATATCATTGCATAAGGTAAGAAAAATCCTTTAAAAAAGTTATATGTCCAGTCTTACCTAATGGTGAAGGAGAGGCAGAGAAAAACAGTCTAATAAAATGTATCTCCCACAAAAATAAACTATATATATATATATGTATGTATGTATATATATATATATATATATATATATATATATATATATATATATATATATATAATTTTAAGATGTTCTCCCCATGCTCTCAGACACCTGATTTTTTTAACAGTAATTAAGTTTGAATCTGAGGTAACAGTATAGGCCCTTATAGAGGTAGTAGTGTGTATTCGATTGTACTAGATATCATGAAGGCAAAATATCAACTTCATTAAGACTCCCAGAGTTAAAGGCTCATCAACAGTGGCCTCTGCGTGCATTTGGACAAACGGTGACATATAAAAAAATCACCAAAAGACCTAATTACTGTATAATATGCTGAACCATAAAGAAAGAAGTTATTTAAAGGTACACTCCTCTATCTGTCTGAAGTTATTTAAAGATACACTCCTCAATCTGTCTGAAATTATTTAAAGGTACACCCCTCAATATGTCTGGAATTAAATGAGTAGTTGAAACTGTTGTTGCAAAACCATTGATGTTTTGGTAACACTGTCCACTACCCCTCCCCACAATTGTGGAATGCACCTTTAACAAAGCCTGAATATTTGCGGTATCAGCTATTTTGCTGTCTGCCCACATGCCAATAGATGTTGGTGTAGTTTACTTCTGCAATGATGCCCATCTGTTTCAAAGCCTTACTTTCAAAGCTATAGTACAACGTGCTTTCGCCAGCTCACACAGGTATGCTAGTCATTTAAACAAGCTCAACAGCTGCCTGTGATTTTTCCTTTGCTTGAATGGGTTGGGAAGCATGTCTCCCAGAGATATATAGCAAGTAGCTCTACCTATGAGCAACAGACATATCACTAGCACAGATGGGCCATGACCACGAGACCATGCACACTAACATTCCAAATTTTTTTAGAACATGACAATTTTCACAATTTAGGAATATAATCGGAGTTTACACGCAGGCATATATTTTCCACTGTAATATTCCAGACATCAGTGGAATATGAGTGCACATGTAAGCGTAGCCACTGTTAACCTGACACCAGTGGATATGGCAGTTACATACTTGTGTGAATGGCGAGCGCAGAGTTGACATTTTAGATCTAGCTCTCTCTGAGGCACTACCTCTGGCCCAGTTAAGAATACCATGTTAACATTTCAAAGGTTGCCATGGTGAGAGGTGGAAAATGGTATAATCCATCACTAAGTAAAAAGCATTTTGATAAACGTCTGGTTTAACCATAATAACAAGAAAATAAAATCACATTTGTGTAAAGTACACAAAACAGCTAATCAAGTATATCATTATCTACTAATTAAAAACAAACAAAATACATATCCATGAATACATTATACAAAAATCAAAACATATCTATCTCAAAACCTGAAAGTTTTCAACACACTTTTTAAGGAGGGTTCGTTCTAAGGGTAGATATCCAAATGTACTTGGTTTTGAAGTTTGAAAACAGATACAACACTTTGAGCAAGTTTTTTTTTTTTGCAGTCCTAACATAGGTTAAATCATATGCCATTGAAACTCATACTGAAGTAATCCTGCAAAATCATTCCTTTTCTAGACTGGAGGTAGGTATTGTCAATTGATTATTAGTCCATTTTTTATCAGTCTGTTTGAGGTACGTATATAGGTAGTACATAGTTAAAAAAAACTATTCAGAGCAAAAAAAGTAAAAGTAAAAAAAATAAAAATATTATGTGGTGTCATATAAGCACATGATCCTTGTTTAACCATGAACAAATCAGTACAAAATCTATATTCAAGTTAACAGTTTTTCAAACAGTCCTAGTCCCAGTATGTAAGGAACGAAAGATGCCTTTCATTACAAATGTTAGATGCAAACTAATATTAACGTGAATGAAAGAACCCCACATAATCCCTTAGCTGCATTTTTAGTTCTGGTTATGAAAGTAACGGACCACTGAAAAATAGGATTTACGTGCTTGAACAAAAAAACAGGTGAATTACTGTCCCACCATGACAAAACAACAACTGGCATGACATCGTTTATAATGTGGTGGTTCTCAACCGCATGCCATCTAGATTCAATAGCCTGCAGGTTTTTATCCTGATTTCTAAAACAGGTCTTCTGCCAGAACGAGAAGATCTATTGTAATTAATGCTGTCAGTTGGGTGCGTACAATTTGGAATTGATCAATAATTCCTCTAGTAGTACATCACATCATTAACTGTGTCATATTTGTGATGGAGGTGTGCTTTCCTGCATAATTCACTGACAGACTGTAATGATACAATCTGCCATCGGCATGTGTCCGGTATGCTACTGAGAGCTCAGAAACACATAGACGTGCATATTCATTCGCAGTTAAAGTGATGGCACACGCTTGAAAACCGCTCTTATATTGTACAGTATTAAGTTGCTATGAAACATTATCAGCATCTTAATGCACACTACCTTTCTGTGCATTGTAGTATTTGTATACAGAGTTGCAATGTGCAACGTTTTTCTAGTTGTGCTAAGTCAGAGGTAGTTGTGAAATGATGAGGAGATATTGCATATCAGCAACAACACATGCTGGTATATCATGGATTCTTAGTATACAGTATCATTAAAGGTTGACTCCACCTTGGATTAAACGTAACCTCAGTCTACAAAGTGCCACTTAATTACATTAATTTGAGAGACACTTCCCTAATGATTTCCTCACAGGATCCTATCATTCTTGTCCGAAATAGAATTTGTTCAGACATCAACGATGCAACAGACTGACATCATTCAAACTGCTCCATTCTAACTGCTCCTCAAAATACCATAACAAGTCCATTTTGATAAATACTATGGTATAATACAGTACATGCTGGGTAGTGCAGGCTTTGCAGATAGTCACAGTCTCACTTTCAAGGTACACTCCTCAGTTTGTTTCAGGAATTACCCTTGTGGTTGAAACTGGAAAATGACAAAAACGTTTTTGTTTCAGTTTTAAATTCAGTGCATGCCGCTCCCACACCATTAGTCCTGAGTGGTTTGCACTCCTCTCAATTCCTCTAACATGCTCACAGGTTCTCCAGCTCTCCAACTACATCAACATGCATGTTTGTGCGCAGTTGGGCATTGGAGGAAATCTGAGGAGTGACAGCCTTGCAAAGCAAGAGTCATTGTTGTTTTTTGTCACACAGCAGCTAGAGCTGAGGGTGAATATTCTAAGGTGGAGTGTCCCTTTAAATGTGAGGCTCCCTGGGGTTTCAGTGTGTGGTGGGTCATCCTGCGTCACATTGCCACTGTTCAGATATCAAGTGTGTCATGAGGTAATGTGTGGTTTACTCTTGTGGTTTTGTTCTTGAGGTTTGTTTGTAAGGCAGACCAAGTCAGTGTTTTTTTTTCTTCTTTTCTTTTTTTTCTTTTTTCTTTTTTTTTTGCAGTGCGATATCAATGATGTTGTTTTAAAGCTGTGTTGCACAAAGAAAAATAAATGACATGAAATGAACGAACCTATTTATGTACATGAGTTGGTTAATTTTATGCAAAAAAGAAATGATAAAACAGTAGTTTGATTGGGCTTGAAATAATTTGGTTGTGGCGTACCGGCTAATAAACATATATATCCTACATTGGGTGTATCCAGTTTTTCCACCAAAGACAGGGAGAGCAGAGCATTGCTAAATTAGTAACCCAATATCTTAATCATAACAGTGAACATAAAATCATGGACACAAAATTTGGCCTTTAAGCATATTGGTATTAAAGCTTCACACATTGACCTTATGCAATTATTACCTCGTTATTTTCTTAATGTTTCTACTTCCTTCTCTATTTATTAAGTAAATACATTTAGCAGAATTATAAAATAATTGTTAAAGCTGCTTATGTTACTGTAGGTTCAGCAAAAGATATCTAATTGAATGCTAGTCCTGTTGTTGCATTTTTTCCTGAGACTTAGAAAGTTTTTTTTAAAGCAAAAGTAAAATGTTATTTTACTAACAAACAAAGAGATTTGATTTGCTGCAAAATCCTACCTATAGCAGCAATAAATCATTTCTTATTTAGTTATTTTATGGTTGGACATCGAACATTAAAGCTCAGATACAATTTCCAGCAAAAAGCTTTTGTTTATAAACTAATCTTCTAAATTCTTTTTTAATATTTCTCGATAGTGGGGTGTGAACCATCTCTCTACAACCCTTTTTCAGTCTTTCTTCACTGTATGTTGTCAGAAAGACCGAGAAAAGATTTAAGAAGGGTGGAATGCCAACATAAGTGTCACAAAATAGCTTGACATGGTCAATTGTGCGATACTGAAAACTAACTACAATAGCCAGTACAAACAAATATAGCTTATTTAACATCCCTTATATCTTGATAATAAAGCTAGAATATGTAAGATTTCTCTTTTATAAAGCCTTACATTTAATCTTCCATTTCCATCACTGAATAAATTTTTTTGACACATGCACATCTCAGATCGTTTATAGACTGTCCAAGTCTGAGCAGGACCAAAACAATTCGATGTTCAATCTTACATACTGGAGCTTTAAAAGGCTTTTGGCCAACCTGATGAACCAACGTGTCTCCCTGTCTTTGATGTTTTCATTCTCAGGTGGATGGATTGTGTGTGTATGTGTTTGTGCACGCATATGTGTATGAGCACATGTGCATGTGTGTTTGTGTTGGAAATAGGTTAGTTGGGCAAGTGTGTCCAATTTCTGAATGATGAAACCAGAACAGTCTCGGTATCACTTCTGCTGTCCATGCCTAGACAGGTAAGTCTACACCAGGAGGGGCGTGTTAAAGTGTGTGTGAGTGCATTAATGTCTGTATTTATGTATGTGTGTGTGTGTGTGTATGTGTGTGTGTGTGTGTGTGTGTGTGTGTGCATATAAGAGAGTGAGAGAGAGAATAAAAGAAAATTAAATTTGATAACGAGCAACCGCAGTGGCTCTAACGTGCATCCATAAGAGCGGCGCCTCTGTGCTTACAGCAGTTAGCAAACATGTTGTCTCAACAAAGGCGCCACCATGCTAACGTTGTCACCGGTTGCGCGGCTAGTGCTCCGAGGATTATATTTTTTGCCTCAAATCCCATAATAAGATAAAAATGGACATGATGGCATACTTTGAGATAAAATTAAACCAAGTAAAGTAAAAAGTGGAAAGGTAAAGAGTCAAAATAAGTGGTCAAGGCAGTCTTTTCCCTTAGAAAGACATGACAACTATTTGAGGTAGAGGTTTCACGGTGTGGTAGCTTAGTCCTCCTCCTCCTCTGGGGACTCCTCAGCCTCTTCTTCCTCCTTTTCCTGTAAACAACAATAAAGTATGGGTCAGCTTAGTGGCTTTTATCCTCAAGACGCCTGTTAAAAATGCTATTGAGATATTTATATTATTGATTACTAAATGTGAACAGGAAGTCTGACTCACATGCAGAAAATGACAAGAAATATTTTCCGGTAGACATTATACATTTCGTTGCGACAACTGGACCATTCCCCAACAAAAAGCCCACTGTTGATTTAGAAAATAAGTAGAATAGAATGATGGAAAGTCCAGGTGAGTGCAATTAGACAGACCACTTTACTCATGCCAAAGGGGGAAATGTAATAATTATGATGTTGTTGATTGATATATGATGTACTGATACCATCAAAGCGATTTGACAGTGAGAGCCTAGTCTTTATCGAATTTGGCTGAAAGCGGCAATCAAAGTGACCGTAATGAAATGGATATTTATTCAAATCTAAAATTTAAACATAAAACGGGACGAACAAAAATGGAAAACACAAATAAGTGCCCATCCACCCCAAACGAAATGGATTTCATTTTCCACATGGCCTCGCTTTATTCAAGAAGGATAACTGACACAATTTACAACTCCACTCTTTCCCAGGCAGCGGCAGGGCGCCCATTCAAACGGAGGCCTGCGCTTAAAGCTTGTCTGCATTATACGACTCCAGCTCCATTCATTAGTGCTGCAGACACTTCAGCTGTGAAGGGCCGGCTAAACGCTACCATGTGTGACATGGGCAAATGAGAGGAGAGGAGGGGAGGGCAGCAACAACGAGGGGTGGGGCAGAAAAACAAAACTTTTAATCATAGCCCCACTCCACAGACACACTAAACACACATTCAGTGGCATAATATTCAGTTCCCTCCACATAAGTGAGGCTGTGTCCTGCCAAATCAGTTAGCTAACTATGCCTTGTCGAAGGTCAGAGTGACTCCCCGGAGGCAAAACAGCGTCCTCCTGACCTGTTCCCTACTGTTCCCTCCTGTTCCCTACTTCACATGGACATTATTGACATTACTGAACGTAGGAGGACCTAAATAAAAGAGACAACTTATATTTAAAGATGAGTCCAAATTGGTTAATCGTTCATATTGTTGTCTTGCTTGCTCAGGCCAGCCAATGAGCAATAGGTACAGCTCAGTAATGTACAGCACCTGCTGTGGGGCAACTGTGCGTGGCACTTTGCATAGTTCCATAAGCCTACTCCTTTGAAGAAAACAAGAAGGAATCTGGGAGAACCGGTAACCAGCGGTGGCCCAAACCTCATTACCATTAAAACTCATTAAGATCATGTGCTGCGCGGAGGGATAGGGTTATAGTTTCCGGGTCAGTCAAGCAGCTCTCCTCCCTAGCCCACCCCGCCCCGAGCTTGCCCACAGCCCAGGGAGTTGGGCTGGTGCAGCCTGATGTGTGCTTAGATATAACAACCTAGCTCAACGGCATTTCTAACACCCCCCTCCCACTCCACCAACCCACCCCATCCTGATGTGCCCTGCCGAGGGTCCAAACCACCCTGCCTCAGCAGGCCGTTCCCACACCACAACAAATTGTGGCCGGATTATGCATTCACACCGAAAAGTGGTCCGCACCAGCGAACAGAGGGAGGCGCTGGGATGTGAGGGGAAGCACGGCAAGAAAAGCTGGAAAGCTTGGCACCCCGTGTCATATTTGGCTCACTCATTACCTTTCGCTTTCCCTTTTTAAGTGCTCACGCAGGCAAAACACCACACTGAGTAATTATCTATTATGTGTTAACAGCACGGTCTGACATAACGGCGTGCTTGGAAATATCTCAATGAAACGGCAAGAAATAAATCACTTCCCTTTTAGACTTCGGAGAAGCGTAAAGTACACGCAACTCCGAGCTTCTGAGAACTCAAAACGGGCCAGGTCTCGTGTTGTTGGATTTACACTTCCCATCTGATTTACACTTCCCACACAGTTTATGAGCGGACAGCCTGGCTTTAACATTAGCGTTTTTGCTACAGGAAGAGTTCCTCTTGCAGGAGCTATATAGAGGGTCACAGGTGCAAAGAGGATAAATATCAAACTGTCACCTGACAGTGTACTGTATGACCATCCGGTCATACAGTACACTGGTGGATTACATCCCAAAACTGTTACGTGAACCCATGAGAAAGCACAGACGATTTGAGGAGGCGTAGTAATTTCAGACGGATTAAAGACAAATCTCGACAGTCTCACTGTCTGTCTGCTTTGTTCTGCTGATAAAGGGGGCCAAATGGGGATTTCCAGGGGTGAGTGCTTATATGGAACAGGAGTAGGACAGTTTGCAGGGATTCCTCACATGGTGGAGTGAATCTTGATGTATGTGCGCACACACACACACACACACACACACACACACACACACACACACACACACACACACACACACACACACACAC
>JAODUG010022207.1:0-21103 GCA_027564795.1 Aphredoderus sayanus
TCTCTCTCTCTCTCTCTCTCTCTCTCTCTCTCTCTCTCTCGCTCTCTCTCTCTCTCTCTCTCTCTCTCTCTCTCTCTGTCTCTCTCTCTCTCTCTCTCTCTCTCATATATATGTTTGTTGTATCTGTAGATAAAATTGTATTGAAATCATAATTATTATATATTACATATTTGCACATAATTATCATATGTATTGAAGGTGCTTTATACGATCCGGTATTTTAAACATAGCAGCTGATTGTAGAGTGTGATATTATTAAGTATTATTTTATTTTTTCTAATTATTTGATTATTATTGTTGTTATTATTATTAGTATAATTGGCCCACATACCTGTCATTATGTACCAATGAGGTCAAGAGAGTTGTTCCACTATGTGTGCGTGCAGTGCACACACACACACACACACGCACACACACAAAAACACACACACGCAAACACACAATCACACACACACAAATACACAATATATACTACAATACATCAAGAGCTTTCTTAAGTAGGCCATAAAGGGTTAAAACCGTATTCAAAACAGTCTTAAACATCATACCTGGTCAAACATAAACCTCACTTCAGGAGATAGGATTCCGCCCCTTCAGAATTACATTATGCATATTGTATGGCTGAAGGCAACAGTACTCCATAATTCTGTTAGATCCTAGTATTCTGATAAATTTTGGATTACAAATGTAGCCTAGTGTTTAATACAGAAGGCATATGTAGAGATATGTGTTTTCTCTTTTCTTTCTCTCTGCTAATTTAACAGATTGGTTTTGGTCGTTAACAGCAGAAAAGTGTTGTTGAGGACGTCTGTATTCTACTCTGTGACTAGAATGCTATTAACCTAGTGGTGTTTGGCTTTTTATCTGTTCAGACAAACTAACAACAAAGCCTGTGTGAACCCTTTTCCCACAGAAACGTTGCTTGTTTGCTTGGTGTATACTTCAACTGAGACGTGACGTTCAGTTATATGCTTTGACACAGCTGTCAATAAGATTCTTCTATAGTTAAGTGTCTAATCACAAACTATTTAGTTGTGAAGGACAAACATTTTCCCAGTCATCATGGTCATTAGGGTACAAATACTCTCTGTTTTTAGATACATTAAGTTATAACTTAATGTGTCTAAGCTCTAACAAATGTGTTGTTTACTTAGTGTCTGAAGTTTGACCTGCAATTTCAAAAGAAAGATATTTTACTTTAAAATAGTTTCTAATTTTCCCTTGAAAAAAAAGATGTGTTTAATTCACAAAGGAGAAGAGAATGGTATTTGATGACTTCTGAAGGGATTTTCCAATATCCTCTGGAAATTTGATTTAAGTCTTCCGAAAACCACCTTTACAATAAAGCAACTCCCGTTAGGGAGAACAGATTTTATCCTCTGTGTAGCACTATAAAAGGCTTGATCCACTTAGCTACTTAATAAGGTTTTGATGCTTTCAGCTTTGCACTTCTGTATTAACTTGCACTTTGGAAGAGCTCAGTATCTGGGACTGCTTGGGGCGTTTGGTTGTGACAATACAACAAGCATCTATCAACAGAACTGTGATGTTTATACACTATTGAGAATTAAAGTTTGATTTTTTAGAACTGATTCACAACCTGAGGAGAGACCGACTGTGAAGTGTGGAAAGAAGGTCAAGAGATGTGAGGAAATATGTTTGTTAAAGCTATAGAACACTGTTGAGGTTAGTTGTACATATACAGTAGTTTGACTCTGCTTGATGCGGCATGGTCTTATAATCTGTGAAATACAAAAATATAAATCAAGTGTTTGTCCTTTCCCTTATTTGAGAGTCTGTTTGCAGTGTTGTTTCTAGATTTCCGCATTCTAGGAGTCAACTCAGACCTAAATAAGATAATTTATGTATAAGGCCATATTGACAGAGCTAAAATAAAGGCACTGCACCATACAGTAATTGGTTTGTTAATACTGCTAAAGCTAAATCCTGCGAAGGAGCTACAGTACTAAAATCCTTGAAAAAAGAATACGTCACTTCAAGAGCACGATTTGATAGAAAGCCATGCTCTTTCAGCTTCTACACTTTTAAAATAAACCCTGACATTTTGTCAAGAAAGAAAAAAGAAGACTATTAGAAAAGTCAAGTGTCTACAGTCTCAGATTTATAAGAAATAGCGAACATGGGGCTGTGTCTACCCACACACGCTCACAGGCATATTTCTATTTGATTGCTGATTTCCTTGTGAGTCTAGCGTCACAGTTGACAGGGTTCACTTTGTCGACTCAGCAAGCCTGAAATTCAGTCATAGACAACAAGATTCCCTGTGATTAGTCGGCCACTGGTATCTTTAGAGGAAATGCAGCGTATGTTCCTCATGAATACAGAAAGGCTAGTTTCTTTTTAGAATCACTGTAACAGTGTTAACAAGTTATATTTCCTGAAGCGGTCTAAGAAATGTCTGAGGTTGATTGTAAAGCCTTGTAATGGGTTGCAAATTATAATGTACTCTAACACTGAAAATCTGCTGTCAGCCATTCACCCCCATTTTGGCTACAAATATAATCTAAAAAAGATCTAACCTGATTCCAAGCTTCACTCTGCTAATCAAAACTATTGAAGGACATGTCATAGTTGCATTGCCAATAGGTAGGTGTCAATCAAATCATTAGCAGGTGATTGGACCACCTTTCAAAGATGGGAGCCTTACTCAAACTCAGGCACTAAATTGCAATTGGTACCCATCTGGACTCTGATTGACCAAACTTTATACAGTATACAGTATGTAGGACAAATGTTTTTTAATTGAGAATTCCTAGACTGATGGTAGAGTCAATGGAGTCTTTAGAACCTCTTAATTTTCAAAGGACCATCATTTACTGTACTTAAATCAGTTCCCATGATTACAGTAGGTGTCATTTTTTGTTACGCCAGTTTTAAGAATAATTCTACGATATCATACAGACAAATTCTATTACATTCAGAGCAATTTCCAGTATACATTTTCAAAAACAGTATTTGTATTTCTACCTGACCTTCCGACGACCCAGCTGATCATACATTTTTCTATAATCGGTCTCAGACCAAGCTCGTGACATACTGTACATTGCAACATTGTTAGAGGGATAAAGTAGTATTTGATGGTTGTTGATTGTGTATGGTGTCCCATTTATTTCCAGCGATGAAGATGGTGCTTTATCAACAGCTCACTCCAACCACTCCCGGAGTGCCAAAGTACCACCATATCATTCTCCTCTCCTCTCTAATTTTACGGTCTTTAATTTCAAACAGAGCACCCTTCAGAGGTAGTAACAAACATTGAGATTACATTGGAAAACTCCATAAACCCACACCTCGAAATAAGTGTGGGACTACCACATCCAAGTGAATACAGGCTAAAACAGTTCAAAGCTAACCAAAGCCCTGGGCTAACTCTTGGCCAGTGCAAAACTAATAACAATGTGAATGCAGTTGGCCTAATTCACTTGAAAGCAGTATATCTTAATGATATCTTTAGATTATTTGTTTTTCATTTCAGTTTAGTTTAATATTTTCATTCTCTTTTTAAATGATACCCTAATTCAAGTCTTTACTTTCAAAGACAAAATCCAGACGTTCTGGATTTTTATTACATAGTGTAACCAAATGTTGTCTAACTTGCATCTGTATCAGCTATAGTCAGCACTTTTTTACCCATTATGTGGATATGTGGAACAACTTGGCGAAAATCTCCTTCAAGCACATTTCATTCAGCAGTCAGGGACTAAACTAATATCTAATGTAAAGGCAAATTCAACATAATTCCTTGGATTTATGTAGATTAAGTAGATCAATACACGATCCATAAAAAGTATACAATTTGTGTGAATGTTCATTTCTTCCATTCATCCTGTTAGAGTGTTTGGGGGACTATTAAAGTATTTCTTAATGGTTTCTTAAAGATGCCATTGTCTTTAGTTCTTCATTAGCTTGCTGGGCAGAGAGGGGGGTGCAGTGCTCTCAGTGTGATGTGTTTCCAGATGGAAAACTATGGAAAAGAAGAATTACAGCACTAAACCCATCTGATGTGCAGAGTTTAACTGCTTCACTATCTCTGAGTTCAATGGGCCTGCTGATATTATTTGCCTCAAAGATGTCACTACTAAATACGGCTGGAAAGTGACAGGATGTGTTGACTTTTCATTGCAGTATTCGCAGGCACACTCTGGGTGTCACCAAAATGACTCGGCCGTTTTGATGTTTAAGAAAACGAAGGCATAGCTAGGCTATATTTGGATCCACTATGGACTGTGAATTATCACAAGAGGCTTGAATCCAAACGTCTCTTCTCCTGTCAATTACTCCTGTTTAAAGGTGGAGTCAGTGATTGTAAGCTCATACACTTTTTGCAGAATTTGGAAAAAGTCTGTCAGCTACAGTAGCTACCCATTCTGGGTACACAGTGCCGGGCAGCCCTATATGCTCACTACGCACTCTGGATAGGGTCCTGCCTCCCAAACCTGACATGCCAGATGGATTGTTTCACAAGTCCATCTGGGAAGATGTCCATAGGAACTGTTTGTTTAGGGCGGTTTCTGTCATAAACATCTTGTGTCTTGATTGGATAAACCATTTGTCTGTCACCGTAACTTCAACCACTCTGACCAACGAACCATATGACGTATGAAATTAAACTACCACCGAAACAAGTTGGGAGTAGATCGAAAACATATTTTCCATCTAAAAAGGCCTTCAATGCTGTTGTTCTATTTTCAATGAAGATTTAGTCTTTGGTTGAGATAAAACTGACAATATAGCATAATTTTACCTTTGTAGGCTCCGCCATTGTTTTTTTTCCAAGTCGCTTTCTCTGTCGTCACACCTTACGACGACGACAGTTCAGATGTTACTCGAACTACAATCGCCTTGATCCAGGCCTTTCCAGACTGATTCTCGCAGCGAAAATAAAGTGAAGCTCACGAGATCAGGATGGTCACGCGAGGCTACTGCCTCCCTCCTGTGAAGTCAG
Source organism: Aphredoderus sayanus (assembly GCA_027564795.1). Lineage (NCBI taxonomy): Eukaryota > Metazoa > Chordata > Actinopteri > Percopsiformes > Aphredoderidae > Aphredoderus > Aphredoderus sayanus. Next base: position 4,967 of record JAODUG010022207.1, read on the forward strand.
CATTCACCTGTACTGTGCAGGGCTGGATCACTCCTGTGGACTTTTATTGTGACCAGTCCAAGGCACACCTGTGAAAGTAGTCATGCTGTTTATCATGGTGGATGGATTATTGTAAAAGTGCTCAAGATGCAATATTGACTATCGATTAAATATGAATAATAATAATAATAACATAAATAGCAAATGTTGATTACAGTAGCTGGGCATACTGGACAATATTGATACACACATCTCAGTATTTACATGTACAGTATGCCTTGCAGTTTGTGCGTTTATAGTAATACATCTGTCTACTGTATCTATCTTTATTTGAATCACAAACCCTTGCTTACTGTATGTTATATTAAAATTCACTTATCTTAAGATTGTATACAAAAATATTACTATAAATTATTATTGTTTGTTTATGTTCTATAAGTATTTATTCTTAGACCAACAGATGGAGCAAACTGTCTTAAAACAGGTTGGCTTGTAGTGGAGTATGGGTTTAGGCATGACAATGGAAAGATTGTTTAGCTTAGTCGTTAAAAATGGTTAAACTATATTCTGCTGATCACATGGAAAACAGTACAGTACACTACTTTGTACATATACTGGAGCAAATTATATCAACACACCAGTCTAAATACATATGACATGGGTTATTTGTCACCAACAACCTCACATTTAGGGTCGAAATAAGTACTAAATCTATATTTCTATGCTTAAAAATTGTGCTTGATGCCTTCTCTGCAGAGAGACAAAAAAGCAAAGATTTGCAGAACTGACTTTTTCTCTCAGCTGTTTTCTCCATTTTGTAAGACCTTTAGTCTACCTGTAGTCAGTTCACAACCATGTGAATAATGTACTTAACTGCAGGCAGCCTTGCTAATGTTTCACTGCAACTGTGCAGTCCACTGCAGCAGTCAAACTGAAAAATGCATTTATGTCGGTATGGATCAGATTATGTCCCAGGCTTGGAAGTTTAAAAGCTCACAGTTATCCAATAAATCAAACACGGAAGCCATTTAATTACCTAGGCCACATTTTTCACTGACTTCAGGCTGCTGCCCATTTTCTTTTCATTATAGGATGTTGCTTTATGGGTGCATCACCTTTTAGAACAATACTGTGCAATATGTAGGTTGATGAGTTTGTAATGTTGTCGACTTCTTGACACAGCATGTAGTACATGATGTCCAGCTATAAATATAATTTAAATGCTAAAGACAGCATTTTTATTTTCATATACATCACATGTGCACAAGAGAAGTCCTCAGGTTTTCTCATTTTCAAACCTATACATGGAGTAAGGGTACTGCATGTCACAGGGATAGCCCGTGCCCTATAGAAGTAAGACACACCTACACACAGCATGTCATCAGTTACAGCAAGCCATGTGCATGTACTCCAGCTGGTGGCCAAAGCGGTAATAGTCTCTATGATAGTTTTAGTGTAGTTGAATACATTCAGATTTTAAATAAGGTATATTTTCCTAAACACTTATTTTATTATTGAAAATAGTTTGTATGAATTGTTGTTTACCTGTTCTCCTTTGCTCTACTTAGCTCAGGTGGGACCTGGAACTACCAAACTGAACAGGAATGTTCCATAGGCTTCCATGGGAAGCTGCCATGTATTGTAGAACTGGGGGGGTGTTTATTGATTACGTCATTTAGTAAAGTTCTCTCAATTGTTATGTATGAAAGGTATACCGGAGCTGACTGGGGCAAAGACAAGCCAGCAGATGGCCTGATTAAGTGGTATGGCCTAGTATAGTTTTGTTGTTAATTTGTAGTTAATTTACTTTGGTATTGAGTTGAATATTGTTTTCTGTAATAATTGTTTTGTTTGTTATTGTTTTGCTAAGATTGTCTTCACCTAGTGCTGGGATTGTTGACTTGCTGGTATAATTAAACTTACTTGGACTGTAAACATCTAGTTGTTGCCTCCAGTTCGTGCCATAGGTGTTGAGCAACCTTACACTGAAAGTTTTTGCAATTTTTGTCTGGATAATTTTTTCTGGGGATTATGATTAAAGGTGGAGTCATTGATGCTGGAGATAGATATTGTTGATATTTGAACTCGACATCAAAACAAAAACCCCTCTTACTTCCCTGTGATATTGTTGTGCGGTACTATCCGCACCACTTAGTTTGTGTTCTCATTTTCAGAGCCAGGGCTATGTAGAACACTGGATTCCTTTTTTTCAGCGCATACACAGAACAGACAGCTATCGGACCATGAGGAGATATTTGCTGAATTTGACAAAAAGTTGTCAAACAGCTGTCTTCGCTGTTGAAAAGCTCCTTGACATTTTACATCAAATTAATCTCCTTCAGAACAAAATGCTATCTTAAGATGAGACACATCTGCAAATGTCGCCATTCTGCCATATATGTGCAGAATATTGGCATAAGTTGAATTTACAGTATCTTATATTAAATAAGATATATTTTAATACAGAACACAATGCTAGTAGGTTAGTCCTAGAGGTACGCTTTATGTAAATCATTTACAGTATTTTTGTCAGATATTTGGCCAGAAATGCTTCTATAAAGGTCAAATTGTCACTTGGTCTACAGCATACAGCAGCTAGGAAGTAAGCTACATTACAGTACTTACATTGTGTCTGATTTCAGAGTCAAAGACCCACAGGCCAACGTGAAGAGGCTTTAAACTGAATGAAAAAAATAACTTGAAAATAATTCATTATCAGGAAGTTCAAAGACCGTGTTGTCAGTGATCAGGTGATTTTGATGGAAAGCTTTTGGAGCAGGTAGGGAATGAGTCCTTACCCCAAGTGAAAGAGTTCAAGTACCTCGGGTTTTTGGTCGGAGAATCGGAGCAGCGGGAGCGGTATTGCAATCGCTTTACCGCACAGCTGGCCCAGAACAAGGTGGAGAGATTATATCTCCACACTGGCCTGGGAACGCCTCGGGATCCCCCAGTTAGAGCTGGCTAATGTGGCCAGGGAAAGGGAAGTTTGGGGTTCCCTGCTGGAGCTGCTGCCCCCGCGACCCGACCTCGGATAAGCTGCTGAAGATGGATGGAGCTTTTGGAGCAGACGCCATAGACATAGTACGAAAATAATCTAATTTGAATCATAATTCACACATTACAATAATTTGTACAGTATACTGTATTGTTTGTGTGTAATGTTTGTTTGATTGTTTCCCTTTAATGTATTTTTATTTTACACTGCTATAAGGCTTGCACATACATTATATATTTGCCCAATTGAAGCTATTTAAGTATCCAGTGGGTATCCTGTATATCTGTTTTAGCTGTAATTATCATTAACAGAGGTAGAAAATTGGTTACTGATACACTGATCCATTTCCCATGTGAACTAATTAGGAGCGTAAATACACTTCCTACGGTAAACTGAATGTAATTACAAAGCTGGCAGTTAGACATAAGCCATCACCTCTAAGTTACGCCACAGGTGTCATTACCACCATGGGAAAACGTGTGTTGTCCCTGTCTAGTTGCAGGTGGCCATCTTGTATATCAGTGGTGAACTTAATTTTCATGAGCTGATTTCAGGATTTGAAATTATATTATATTTCCTATCTGTTCCTATCTATCTTCCTGGTTGTTGATTGTTGTTCAAACATACCAGGACATGTTATAAAATTGTCAAATATGAACTGAACTGTGTTTTCCATGTAAATCCTATTAGTGTATCTGTATACTGTAATTACAGTATCTGTATACTGTACACTGTTAGCCTGCCGGCTATACAGTATGTTCAAAAAGGCAGTAGAGTCCAACTAAGGCTCTTTTCCACGGTGATTGTTTTGCTCCCAGAACAGCTATGCTGTTAGCCTACAGTATATGAGCTGTGCCACATACAGTATAATATGCCTTAGTTTGTAGTTCTATCACATTGAAGCCACACTGCTACATGAATATATTCCATTTGATATTCCCCTGGCTGGTTGATTTTATGCCTGTTTTCCTACGCTGCGAATACATTACAAGGAAAAAAATAATAAAAGGAAAATAATTTTTAGGAGGAAAAATATGGAGGTGTATTGAAAGGACAACACAAGTATTCTACTTGTGTCCTTTCTGAGAGCAGATGTGTGATGCTCTACAGGTTTGACATTGGTGGCTAGTACTGTATGCTTCTGACGCTACACTATGTGTCTTCAGACAGGTGGAGATTTTACAGGTATTTAAACAATATTTAACGGGCTTTACATAATTGGTATTCTTTCATTGGTGCAGCCACCCACACGCAGACGCCAGGAGGTTTGATCACTCAAACATGTATCGACATACTCTATGTAAGGTTTTCATGTGAACATTTTGTTTTGCCTCTGCGCCCACATGCCAATGCAAACACATCTCACAACAGAATACCTATTATGTTAAAGGGAGGTTTTTTTCCGAAATCCTGCCAAAGGCTGCCCTCTAATCCTATAAAGTGGCAGGAATATGTTACTGATAGCAGAACATGGCAGTTTGTGGGACGGGCAGGATGTTAGCCTGCAAAACACACCCATCTGAATAAGAACAAAATGTAATATATGATGAATTAACTTACCAATTGCGTTGTTAAGTACAGTAAACAAGTACAGTATATGTCAGTCACCCCAAATATCAACAGTCTATCTCCAATATCCCTGACTATACCTTTAAATTATAGTCGAGGATGCTGGAGAAAGATTGTTGATATTTGAACTCGATAAAAACAAAAACAGCGCTCACTTCAATTCCATAGGGTGTTCCCTCAAAAGCTCTGCCCTCCATATTGGACAGTCATTACTAAGGCTATAGTCTTTTGTGTTGCAGTCTGCACCATTTTGTTTGTGTTCCCATTTAGAGAGCCAGGGATGTGTAGAAACATCAGATGTTTTATAAATTCACACACAGAATGGACAGCTAGCAAACTGTGATATTTACTGAATTTGACTGTGTCTTAGTTTATAATTGCGGACTCCACCTTTTAAGCTTTGCTTTAACCTACAGAGCTTTTCTATTTTGTTGCTCATCACTAACTTCAGTAACGAGAACTGCTGAGCTGCTAAAGAAATGTATAGCAGATGTCAGATAGAGTGTCCCTTTAATGTCCCAAGACTCCATTACATGATAATCAAAAGTCGGTTTGATTATACAGATGTTATACCATATAACTCAAATCCTCTCTTGTTTCATGAGGCTGGGTTGCTGTATCTTAATGAATTCAACCAGTATGTTATAAAAAAATGTATCTGTTGGTCTTGGTGGTGGATGGAATGAGCAATTCATGCTTTTATCTGCTCTCATCTGAATTCTCTTTGTTTCTTCATCAAAAGTCCTGTCATATCACATATCGCTCCCCCATTAATACAACAGGAGGGCTTGTGTGAGTAAAATAGTACTTTTCATGCAGTAGTTCTACAATATGTAGTACAATACTATGCACTACACAATATGCTGGACTTTTGTTTAATTGAGTAACGTCAAATGTTCTGTTCCTCCAGAGTATTTACAGTTATTGTGGGCTGTATTGTGAGCTCTAAAGCAATGTCAAACTATCAAGACAGTACTGTAGATTGTTTAGACATGGCAGGGAAGTACTGTACTTGGTTAGGGTGTCAATAATTATATTTTGTCAGACATAGCTTTATGTCTGCATTTAAGACCCAGCCTTGGCTGTGAAGAAAATAGTTTATCCATGCTCTGTTCTTCAAAAGTTATTTTATTCTTTTTGCTTCATAATGGCAGTGGATGACACACACATACAATACACACACATACACATCATAACAAAATTATCACTGCTTTAAATAAACTTGCTTTTTAATACGAGTGGCCTGAATTTAGAAGTTCTATCTATGGAGATGGGCTGCGATGTGTCATACATTCCCTGTTGTATGCAACTTCAAAAAGAAATGTGGCCTGAAAACGAAATGTATAGCTGTTTTATGCAAATCAAAATAACTGGATTAACCCGGAGCATATCTGCATACATTCTTATAGACACAAGAACACATGAAGCACAAGCATATAAAACTACAATTTCATTTCTGTAATCTACTGTTATGAATTGGCTCTACATACACAATCTTTCTTCCCAATTGTGAGACAACATAATGGAAAACGGTTGAACTGTTTTGGCTATATTATGCTTTCAGTTATTTTGTTAGTTTAGAATTTCGTTTTTGTATGTTTTTTCTAATCAAACTTCTATAAACTAGAGATGTCAAATTTATTTTGCCTGACGAGCAGTGAGTTTATTTTTAATACTCAGAATGCCAAGTGCTTTACTCATGTCCTGTCACAATGAAGGTAATCTTTCAGATTTGGAAGTCTAAACTTCTAAACCTTAGGCATTTGTGTTAGCATTGAAGCATACTGTATGTAGATGAAAATGCATTCAGTGTGTGGCAATAAACATGTCCGTTTGATGTCTGAAGATCATATTTCTGGGTATCTTTGTTATTTTTATGTAAGTCACATCAGTTGAATTCTGAAGGTACACCAGAACAACCCAGAACACAATGAAAAAGAACAATAAGTGATGTCTGTACTTCCTGGCAGAGAAAAAGATCTGTGCTATTGAAAATATGTTTTAGTCCATTAAAGTCTCTGTCCAACAGTCAAACTCTGGTAAGTGGTTGTAAGTGGAAGCTTTAGCTCCACTTTTTATTAAATTAGAAAGGATTTCATCAACAATTCTGCCACAGTTATTCACTCTGGTGTCTAGTCAGTCAATAGACTCTAATTTCAGGCTCTCATTCTTTTTTTAATCTTATCTCAAGTTACAGGACAGCATTTCAAGAGGTGTTTGCCTGCTGTGAAAATAATGAACTCACTTTTATTGATGGTGTTTGCCAGAACTGATTAATTTTAAATTAGGTTAACTATCACAATTGCTCCTCTACAGTAGCTTGACAATATACTGTATATACTGTGTAAGTAAAATGTGCCTGAAATGTAAGAAGCATTTCCATTATACTGTCATTATTTAACAAACCATATCCATATCCACACAGCTGTTTTCAGCTTCAAATGGCTAGATATCTCACACCCTTCACTTTATGGATAACCTCCCATGGTGGCTGAAGATGATTTAAAATTTTTGTATTAAACGGAGCCTATTTCATAAAAAGCAATGTATTTTTTTAAACAGTTTTATACATTTTGGCCAGACAGTATTCTGTTAACAAATGTTTGGTGGTCATTACAAGTCAACAAGAGAGGGTATTAAGTCAGCAGTTAAAGTCTAATTTAAGATCAAGCTACAGTACAGTATAGAGTCAGAAGATTGCATCCGATCTTTCTGTCAAATTGGAGCATTCTCTAATCCAATGAAGGGGTGAAGGTGGTTAACACTGACACTGTGCCATGTGCCGGCGACCCAGGAGATGTTCTGCCAATGCAAGGGAAGGCAGTGAAACTGGGCCTCTGCAGGTAGATTGATGGAGCTGATCATTTGCCATGGGGCAGAAAGCAAATGGGTGTACAGTATGTGAACTATAGCAGTAATGGAACACAAGGTACTAGTCATACATAAATACTGTATATTGTATGTGAGCATAACAAATACAACACTTTAGAATGACATGGCATGTATTTGGTTTCATCATTTAGTTAATACTTTTAACTAGAAGTAAACCAGAGGCTACAGTATGTTGCATTTAATTTAGATTAAGTTAGCAGACCGTTGTGGAATTCATAGTTGTGATTGAGATCCCAACTACTATGGAATATATCATGATTAATATCCAGGTTGTTATGGAATATATTAATGCACAATACAGTACACTGTTCATTAATAGGATGCAGGCATTTATGGGATGCCTACAGTACATGACTATATATTCACCAGGCATAAATTACCCCCTGCTAGATGCAATCCACGTAACAGTGGCCTATAAATGGAATCCTGCTACACTAGCTTTTATCACAACATATCCTTTCCACATTGAAACAGCTATGAAACAGGACAGGCACTGAGGTCCTGATCAAAATGAGATCACAGGCTCATCTCCATAACTTGCTTTGGAGGACACTTGCTGCTCAGCAGAGCTGCACAGAGAGAGTGACACAGATTACATTCATGCACACTGTGGAAGGTTTGTGGTGGGGCGGGGTTGTTTATGTCTCATATGCAGATTGTGGCTTAGATAAAAATGAAATGTTTAACAGCCGATGAGACAGAATTGATTCCGTGTACTATATTGAACCAATTCTATAGGCTACAGTATTTCCCAACCTTTTTACTGTACTGTACACACAAAGTGTTGACCTTAAGTACCTGATGGTTATGCTATTGCTGGATGAATTTACAGTACTAGCTGTTGATCCAGAACATGGAAAGAGGATCTAAGGAAGGATTGTGTTGCTTGCTTGCTGTGTACATGACATTCCTATGGCAAACACAATTTATTTAAGACCAGGCCTCGGATAAAAACATGTTTTACTTTGTGACAATTTCTTTAGAGTCAAGGGACATTTAAAAACTATTACTAGGAAAAAAATTATTCAGTATAATTTGTGCCATTCAGTATCATTTGTGCCATTCAGTATCATTTGTGCGCACATTTTTGGAAATCTTCTCATGCACCCGCTGGGAACCGGCCCACGTACCCCCAGGGATACACCCCCCCGTTCGGGGAACACTGCCAAACAGTACAGTATAGGCTATGGAATAGTCTGGAATAAAGATTGTTTTTCTTGACTTAAGATCTAAAATAATACTGTACATATTGTATGTAAGACTTTTAAACACTTTTTATAAGAAAAGGACTATTTCTACCAGTTTTTTCCTCAGATGAGCTTAAGGGAGTATCATTTGTTTCCATATGAAATTTGGGCTTGTAAATACCTTTTAGACTGTTTGTTTATTGTTTATTTCCCCATTGATCAGTTATAACATTCTCCAGTCAGTCAATAGAAATAATTAAATCATTATACAGTATATTCTGACCAGAAAAAAGGTGTAGGTTGAAGCCTAAGCTTTATTTTCCTACCATTAATACTTATCAAAGCATTAATCTTGCTCTTCCCAAGATAGGACAATAAACAAATGGTTAAATAAAACAAAAAATATACATGTGTATACAGTATATATACACACATACACATACTGTACATACTGTATACACACACACTGTAATGTGATTAAGGGCTATATTAATAAACTTGACTTCACTTCACTTGAATCTCTGTCCTAAAGAGCATGTGTGATAGTGTAACACCCATAGAACTCCATATATTAACACCCAGCGATAATGCTCCCCACTTCTGTTCAATCTCCTCAGTGTATTACTGCCCGCAGCAGTCACCATCCCCAACACACTCCCAGCTCAGCATTGGACACATGTTCACTAAGTGTGCACCTACTGTATGTGTGACTAGGGGAGAGCATTTATGTCGGGGATTACAGAACGTTTGGTTCTTTGTCAGTTCATGTGTTTGGTTCTGGTTGTGGCTGTTATGTTCTATAACGCTGTTCAGATTCAACGTCTCCTACAGTATACAGTATAAAGATACTTTGTTGTGGCAGTTAGTTTGTGTTATCGTGTTTTAGTGTTTCGTTTGCTCTGCACTTGCACTCACTTCACAGATAGATGATAGATGAAATGACAGCATTTTGACAGACTGGCTCCTCACTGTATGCCTGTATGCAGGCATAATGAATTGAGAATGTCAACAATTTCCCTGTTGCCATATTTACACAAAGGCTGCACATTTTCTCTGCAATTATGTGTTACAGTTACTCTGTGTTATTAAATTGAACACCTGTAGATACACAAATGCTTTGCCTTATAGATGCTAGTTCGTTTAGAAAATGTACGGTTTAAAGAGCAGCCATAATTATTTCTGGGTTCAATCTGCACTCTATATACTGTATCTGCATCTACTGTATAGATCTACACACAGAAACATGCTCACGCATATACACCTTCTAGCAATACAATAGAAATAATTAATTGGTGGACTGTTTCGGTTTCTAAGCAACCAGTTTTATCAGCTAGGCTGGTGATTTGGAGGGTTGCTGACCTACTGCAGGATAAATATTATATGTATTTCATCATGATAATATCCATATACCATAGTGGCCCTAGATTTACTGCTGCTAAATCTTACTTTAGTAGTTCATCTGAGTGACTTTCCTATGTGTTTATTACATCCGCTAAGGAGGTTATGTGTTCACCTTGGTTTGTTTTTCCAATGTTTGACAGTTCATGTTTTCTTAAGGATATGTATGCTAGTATAGGTATGCAGGCAGTTGGTGAGTGTTTGAGTCTTGTCTGTCTAGTGTCCTCTAGTCTTTTATTGTTTAATATCCTGCTCTGCTTTACAAACAGCACATCAAAGTACAGTGGAATATGTAGCTTATTTTATGCTTCCAGTAAAACATACTGTAAAAGCAATTAAAGTGTGTGACTCCCTGCATCAAGACCACACATACAGTAAACACACAAAGACAACACCAAAATGTGTTAAGAGGAAAAAACATTCATAGACTTCTATATACATCAAGGCTTGTCAAGTACAGTATAAGTTCCATTTCTATTATTTTTGTGTGGCACAATTGCCATTAGTCATGAGTTTATACTGTACAGTGCCATAATGTATCTTGGCCATTGTAAGTATGCAGTAGACAAAATATACAGTAAAAGTCGTTTCAGGATTCGGAAGTTAACATTAAAGTTAAGTAGTGAATCAGTAGTTTTGACATGGGAACACTGACACCAGTAAGAAACTGGGACAATACAGTACTGGTCTCTTGCTCTAGCTCAGAGAGCTACACAATACTTATACTGTGTGTTTATTTCCTCATTGTGAAATGCGCCCTTGCTTTGATTAATGGTTTAATTGTAGCGGGTCCACTGCTTGCAATAAAAAGAATGGTGCAAAGGTACTGTAGTTCTCAACAAGCCGTGGGTGAAGATACTCAGATGGGGAGGCGGTACAATTGTAGTGATCCTCTAGTGACGTCCCAGGGGTAGCAATTGGAACAGTTTGCTGAAATACTGTACGTGTTTTCTGACATACTGTATAGCAGCTCAAATGAAACTGACTGTGTTGTCTTATTTCAGCTGTTATGGGTTGGTAGGACAATCCTGACACCCAAATGCAGAGCACTGGAGCACTGAACAATGTTTTTCTTCATAATATGTCCTCTTTAAGGCCAGGGGCAGTTCATCTGTTAAATTCACACATGCAAGCGAATAGCAAATTAGATGGTTCTATCTCAGTACCTATTTGCACCCAATGGTTACAGTACATCTGCATACTGTATATTCATTCAATCTTGCTAGATGTGTTTTATATTGTAAACCAATGTACATAATATTGTTTGATTTTATCACGTGCATTTTCATTTTGTTGTTTGGAAAGATAACAGAAGTCATCTGTCACTTGTTGTTCTGGCCATGTTTAAAGCTACAATCTTTTATTATAAATGTCTGCTGCTTTTACAGCTGCTCATAGATAAATAATGCTTCAATTTACGGTCCATTTATGAAAGCCTTTTCTTTTGCACTTCGGATGTTTACAGCGCTCTGGTTTTTGAATTGAACGGCGTTGCCAAAATTACCTAAACTGGAAAGTGGTTTAAGGATATAGTTTAAAGACATGTTTTCTTTCTGACTATCAGGAAACCCCTTTTTGGGGTTTACTTTAAGAAAGAAAAATCAACATTTAACAACTGTTGGATAAATACAAAAAATGCATTTCATGTATGGGGCGTCTGTATCTAAACCAATTCAAATCAAACACATTTCATCTTCTGACAAAAGCATTTGCATATCTATTCAGAGATTGCAAGTTTGAATGACTATAAAAATAATCTGTTTAATATAACACTGGATGCAATTGTGAAAGAGCAGCTTCTCAAATGGGATTATCCCCAAGGGAGCATTATTATGCATAAGTCCATTATGTGGTTACCTGGCATTCCTAACGTTGGAGCTCTCTGGGGACCAGTCTGCCTAAAGGTTAGCCAATCACCATCTCAATCTCTGCCACACTGATGCTTTTAATAAAATATGTTCCTGTTATAATACCCAGCCTGACTGTTTGCGAGTAGCTCACACCTAATTTCAACTCTTGACTTTTTGCTAACTTTGCTGAACTGTATATTCATCAGTGCAAGATAAGTTTGCTGGCTGTCATTGAGTCGGAACTCTCTAAAATACACGCTGCAGCTTCTCTTATGGTGAGCACATTATTTTCCTGAGCCAATGTTATTGCAAAGAATTGGTATCGTCTCTCAGAAAAATGCCTTGTTTGTCCTCAAAGCGTGTTTGTCTTCTTGTTGGCTTTGATTTGGAGTCACTTCTCAGACATCCAGGCTCCTGGAGAAGTGACAACAACAGCTTCTCTGACAGCTACATCCACAAACATGTTTTTATGGGAGATTAAAAACAGCTTTGCCTCAAAGCTTTTAAGATATGAGGTTTCAAGGAACACTGGGTTATAACGTTGTAAAAACTGGCAAAGAACCCTAAGCTATTTTAAGTTACAAGTATAGCTGATTAGACCACTTTTTGGGAAAATGCTGACTCATCTACATCATGAACTATGGGAAGATTGCAAAGTGCAGATAATTTAATTGGACGTAAGTCTGTTACGTCCAATTAAATTATCTGTAGCTCTATAAATCATTACATATAATTCAATCTAAATTAAATGTAGAAACAAGTCACATTTTAAATCACTGTTTATGTTTGAAACCTAATTATGCTCAAGTGCTCTTGAGTGTGGTGGAGAAGTAGAGAAATGTGACAGTTTAGGCATGTGATGGGAGGAGTAGAGAGGAGTGCAAGTCAGTTGGGTGGGGCAGAGGCACCCACTCTCAAATGTTCAAACCAAAACAACAATATTTTTCAAACATTGTTTTAACCACATCTTCTGTGACTGACCCTTAAATTAGCAAATAACACAGGGAGTGTTCTCGTGTGCATGTGCAAGTTGCCTTATCTAGCCTTTGCTTTAATATACTTTTCACAAACTTTGTAATTGGTCCTTTATGTGTTTATTGCATTATGAGAACCGTCCATCATCACTATGTACAGTAACTGATATTAAGTCCTGTTATGAGGTCATTCCCCAGCACATATAATGAGTATGGTCTACTAAGTGTAAAAAAGAAAAGATGGTTAGCAAGGCTCTCTCCTCGGATTAATTAAATTTGTGCAGCTCTGGCTGTAAAATCTTCACATAGAAAACATCCTAAGCCCGGCAATCAATATGGCTTTATTGGGAGAGATACTGTAGTTAATAAGAATACCAAGCAGGCCAAGTCAGCAGCCCTGGCAAATGGAGCAGAAAAGCAAAATTAAAGTAAACTAAAGTAGCTTCTCTGTGTGCCTTCAATTTAAATTTAAACCTGGTGGACTAACCCTCTTCCAACCGAAGGATATATGTGTGAACGCATTCTGATTTTATATTTCATGCATTTCATCAGAATGAGACAGCATACGTTTTAAGATGAAATTTGATGGTAATAAAAGCGACATTTGGTACTGGTACTAAATAATGATGACAAATGACCACAAATAGGCTACTTATAAAACACCAACAGGTTCCAAATATGCTTCCTACATGTCACTGAGCAACACTCGCCATGCCCATTAAAAGGAGCAAACATCCTTGAAAGAAGTTCAAGAACGTTTTCCAGAAAATGTGTCGTTCAGTAAAAGAAACGTTCAAAACGTTCAGTCCACTAAATGCACTGTCTAATTGGTTCTACCTATTTCTGTGCATTCCTGTGCCAGCCCTGCCCATTTCTTAATTGTCTCCCATGTGTTTCTCATCCTAATTAGGCCTTGTGTATTGTATAATATACTGTTCTGTAGTCTGTGTTTACCCTTGCCTTAGTTGCTAGTTTGTCAAGTCTGTTTACTTGTTTCGTCCTGAGCCATCTTCCGGTTTGCCTGTCCGTTTGTATTTTGCGTTTGGCTATCATTGGATCTTGTCTTTGCATTTACTTCTTTTTTTTCTGTCTGCCTACAGTATAGCCTGACCATACATTGTTCTTTGCCCTGGACTCTCCTGCCTGACCCAGTACTGAACCTGGCCGTCTGTGTTTTTGGCTTGTGCTTGCATTTTGGTCCTACAAACTACTGAGTGAGCTATTTGAGGGTGACTGTAGTGTATGAGATTAGGATGTAAACAATATTGCAATACATAGTAGAGCTGTGCATTTCTAATGTGGATCCACTCCACAGAGCCTGATAAAACCGATCAAAGGCATTTGTCTTAGGGGTGTGGCCAAGGTGTCATATCAAATGATTAGCAGGTGACTGGCTCACCTTCAACTAAGACAACTAACACCTTCAAATGTTTGATGGGGACACAGGCAGCAGCAGATGTAAGACACAGGGAGAAATATCTTTGAGTTACAACAACTTACTTTTACTTACTTACTTACTAGTACAATATTCTAGAGTTTATTTATATTATTTATTATCAAATAATTACTTTGTTACTTATTTATGTCTACAGTTGCTCCTAATACATTTTTTGTTTTTTGAGTAGTGGCTATAGTTTGTACAGGTTGTTATAATAAAACTACATACTGTAGTTTGTAATAGGTTACAGTATAGTACTGAAATCTTTACGTGGAGTCATTTTCCAGCAAAGGTATCTGTACTCAAGTATGTCATTAACTCAACTGTCATTACTACTTTATACTGCTACTTTAAAATAAGATCTAATGTTACCACTTGATCATCTTATTTTTGGCACAACTCTAGTTAGATCCTGAGAAAATAGTCAGCAGAATAATTTAAAAATTAAAAAGAAATACCCTTTTTAATATGAAGTTCTTTCTAATTAGACGTCGTGTCTGTGATAACTTCCTGGTTGAGTGACAGTTTGTGACACTGCTGCTGTCAGCTAACTGTCACGCCTCACTGAAAGTATGCATGTTTAATATTAATTAAGCCATAATTGAAACTAAATGCATACGAAATTTAGCGATGACGAAATTATCGCAAATGTCACAAATAATTCATCACCTCAAATAAGTACTGTATCTGTCATAATGGAAGAATTCCACAATGTTATTTGACTAAAATCAGTGTACTATGAATTATCTAATGGATATCATGAATAACAATTATAATCATACTAATCATACATTAAAAACACATTGAATGTGTCATGGTGAATGGTGACGTTAATGTGACGTCTTTGTCTCTTAAATCCTTCAAATCATTCACAGTAGCCGAATTGGATATGCGTGCATCCCGTATTCCTCAATAGTGCGCGTTACGCGTGCCATCTAAAGACAGCGAATCAGAATGAAATATACACCATTTTGCAGTCGCTATTGGATGTTGAACTGGCACACTAACGAAGGTGTACTTTTTCACTTTCTCAACACCTTCCCTTCAACAGATCTATCTGAGGAGTGCATGCGCGTGCGTCATTGCGCAATCGTTGCGGAGACAGATGTGTTTGGGTACGTGTGGGTGGCAACAAGGATCTCTATGGAGTGTGTCGTCAAAAGGACCTGACTGCAAAACAATAGAGGACAGTTCCAGTACCAGCAGAATAACTGCTTTGATAATTTTAAAGCGTTTTCGTTAGACTTTAAACGTTTAGACGTTAAATACGCAGGATAAAAATATTATTAATAGGCCTAAATCTGTACGGTAAATACGTTGCCATATACCTGGGGAAAGTTTCTATATTGAAATAGATATTTCTTATATGCTAGTAGGCTTCAACACTCATAAAGGACACCCAACGCGCAGGTACTAGGTAGGCAATACTTGTAAAAGTATTATGGGCACAATCAGTATAATATAGACTATATCAGAAATATCTTGCTTGTAAGATAACGTTGTCGAATTCCTTGTACAGAAACCGAAGCCATGAATCAAAGCGCAACTGTCACTAATACGTACCGCAGGTGTTCCAAAGGAGCAAAGGTAAGAACATTTCGTTTGTGTCAAGTTGAAAGTTTTATGAACAACGGGTTTCTGGACCTGAGTAGTGGCAGCTTTAAGCTTTAAAAATTACTACCAGCAGTTGTAATAATCGGAATATAAAATAATGCATTTCCCTAATTGGTTAGGACATTTTGATTTTTAATGTGTGCTTTTCTGGTATATATAAGTATTTAATGAATACATCTGAATTGCATTAATGAGCAACATCACTGCTAAGTTAGAATCATTAACATCAGGGACATTTGAA